>JAVYIG010013352.1:0-47904 GCA_035222895.1 Strongylocentrotus droebachiensis
AAACATTGCAGATTTGTAGGCTTACTTGTACCATCATTCTGATAGCCTGTTATGTAATCTTATCATTGATGTAATATGTATTTTGCTTTGGAATGTAGCAATACATCTAGACATTGTGTTTTATCAACATCATTCACAATATCATCATAACCTGTTTCTCTCTTTCTCTTTTCCTCCCCTTCTTTCTCTTCTCCCTCCCCTACTTTCTCTTCTTTCTCTTTTGTTCTATTTCTCTTTATCAATCTCCTCATCTCATCTCTTTTTATTTCCTTTATTCAGTTATTGGTTGACCTTTGGCCTGTTGGTGAGAAGAAAATAGAGAGAAACATGATGAAGTCTGTTCATTTACTGTCATTACTGGCATCTTTTGCCCTTTGCGTTGGTAAGTTATGTAGCACAGAATATCATAACTAAGGACCACTATTCATATAGCTAGGGACCGCTATTCATAATTTGAGAAAAGGGTCATTATTCACAAGGACTGCTATTCACCCTCTTTTCGTAGTATGAATAGGGGTCCTTTTAAATGAGTAGTGACTCGGAATATATGAATAGCACCCTTCTTCATGTTTATGATTTAGCATCCCGATTTCGTATTATGAATAGCGACCCTCATTATAAATAGCGGTCATTATGTCTTTATGAAAAGGGACCCCCTTTGCATTTTTGAATAGCTGTCCTTATGAATAGCAAGATTACCCCGTTCTTTATAATTGACTTTCTTTCATTGTGTGGTCAGATACAGATTTGATAGAGTGACATGCTTCAAATGAATTGAAAACTCCTGTTGCCATTTCTATTCAAAAGCCTGATAAAGTACAAACAAGTGAGAAATATAGGAATAAAGTGTAGGAAAAGTTTTGACTTTGAAAAAGCTAGCTTACCATTCATTCAGAGCTTTATAAAGCTTTTTTTTTACTCTGGTTACTACATTTTAAACATTAAGAAAGAGAATTGTGCTGTTAAAATGTCTTTGATTGACTCATGTGGCACTGTCACCATTTGCGAGTTGTAACTTAATGTAGCTATTGGCCAGATTAGTGCTAGTATCAGTATTACTATTTTCTTTCATTCACTGTTTTCTTTCATTTACCTTGATGCAGTGATGAAACATTTTGATAGGATGACATACATGTACCTTTGAATGTTCAGACATAATACATGTGGCCTTTCATTTTCATAATTTTGTGATTTTAATTAGCTATCAGCTTTCTTCAAAGTTCCTGATGCCATGTTTGGAACGATTTGCATCTCACAATTGAATGTTCCTTTCCAACAGTGATTCTTGTAGTAGCTAGTTTCATCATTTGTGACTTGTCATTCATCTATTGGCCAGGTCACCGATATCCTATCATTCTTTTCTTTCATTCATAAGCTCCTCAGAGCGAACGAGCAAAGCTCAAAGGTCTTGATAGACAATATCACTCGGCCATTGAGTATTGAATAATTATTTGCCTATCTTGATCAAATAGTCGTAGTTGACCTTGTGGTGTATTTCAGATTAGAATTATACTGTTCTATTAAAGTATAAGCCCTTGTAGAAATATACATGCATGTGAAACCTTTGATTGGAATTAGGGTTTGAAATTATTCTGTGATAGCTAGACCAATAGGCCTAATTAATTTCTTGATTACTAGAGGAAATTGGTTGAATCACATCTATTGCAAAGAGTAGATGTGATGAATTCATTCTTCAGCCATCTTATAAAAGGATAGATCGTTACGTTTGTATGCACCTTGCAAGCAAAGTTTTTAGTACCGGTACATTATACAGGTCATATGAACCTAAATCTTAAACAATGTCTATGTTTGCTACAATAGACATCTACAAAATATAAAGTTTGGAAATTGCCGTAGAGAGACTTTTTGAAACCTTCTAAGGCTTATATTGCCTCTGCATGTTTCTCTATGCAGTAATACTGTAATTGTAACTGCCATTTTAAAGCCTATATTGCTTTGTCAAATCTCATGTTGATCATACCCATGCAGAAATGAATAAATCAATCAATGATAAATAAAATATAAACTTCCTCGTGATGAAATATATCATAATAATAATAATAATAATAGTGGGTTCTTGTATAGCGCTCATGTCAATTGTGGGCTCTAGTGGCTCTACACTGCATGTTAGTTAGAAGACAGAACTTTGTAATAATAGATGATCGTAATTTTATGGCTTTCTTAAATTAAAAGAGAAGGTTGAGTATAGTGGGAGCAAAATTTCCCCCTCACTGAAACTAGGTATTTCTTGGCTTGAAATACTAGAAATATGCATATAAGAGTTTATATGAAGACATAGTCATCATATTATGATAATCTTGCTCAAAATAAATGTCTAAGAATGATATTACTTTTAATTTCAGAAATATATGGTTCCAATCACTCTTGCAATTGCAAAGTTCTACAGTACCTAGAGAAGTACTGTATATAGGCCATGCCCCGATGTACTGGTACAAATATGCACAAATACTTATCTTAGAAAGGAGATACCTGGTCTGTCCTTCCCATTTTCATTGAGATGAATACCATTACCTTGAGTATAGATTAAAAGTTGATTTTCTTGTTTAGAGTGGTAGTGTTGAATGTATTTCCTTTTGTTGGCAGGAAGTCATGTGAGCCTAAACAAAATCACTCAAATTCGTGTACACTGTACATAGCTTATGAATGAGGAAAACAGAGCCTTACTAGCTGCCAGTTCAAGAATACGTCCAATGTGCTTCCATTCAAGTTTAAATTTCATTTCCGATTTACAAGCTTGGCCAAGAAGCAGATTGAATTATGAATATCCTATATATTTGATTCATCTATTACTGAATGCTAATTTAAATGAATCCTGAGTATTTTTTTTCATGATAGGTATCGGACTACCTTTAAACAAATTATTATCTGATGAAGGACATTTGCATTGTACATGTATGTGCTTGAAACGGCAACTTTAATATTCCAGATATAATCTTTTTAACTGTTTAATATTTGAAGTCGCCACATAAATAAACTATCGGTATTGCTGTTAAAGCAATATGCTGCTAGTACTACGAAGTTCTAGCTGTTTTTTCTGACAAATTTGATGTACTTTTGAGTATATTCACACTTAAAATTGCTTTTTAATTTCAATAGTCTGAGTTTCTTTTCCCCCTTTAGCAATGTTTTTTAAAACTATCTACAGTGTATATTCATCAGTAGGATAATATAAGAGATTGCTATTTTTTTGTTTTAATAGCCCATATATCCATTGTCCTAAATCTCACTACAGATTAGTACAAACCGTCAATTCATTGATAAATTCTCAAATGATTTGGACTCTAACTATACCACACAGTCAGGTGACAATGTTATTGGGAAATGAAGCCTGTTTGTGGTGACATCAGTGTAATAATTTTAGAGAATGCTATTTTTTTTAATCAGTCCATATCCATTGTCCTAAATCTCCCTAACGACTGTCGATTCATTGATAAACTCTCAAAAGATTTGGACGCTAACTCTACTACACAGTCATGTGACAATGTTATTGGGAAATGAAGCCTGTTTGTGGTGACTAATTGTTGTCTGTCCTTGTCAGTGTTTGAAGATTAAATGAGCAATGTAGGTCACATCGAATTACAATACAGGAGTTCCTTGACCTTGATCATCCAGGCACTGTCATTTGAGCTGGCACGTGGTGAATAAAAGATGAAAAGAAGAACAAAAACCCACAGAAAATGAAACACAGATAACATGAGGTTACAGGGATCTAAGTGATCTTCAGACATTTCACTATCCCATTGTTTGTCATGTTTGTGCTTAGTACACGTGTATATATATTTATGCGTAAATGGGATGAATTGCTTTGTCTTGCATTTATTTGTACGACAACAGGTACAGGTAGCTGAATAACGGAGGGGGGGGGGGGTAAAGCCCCCCCCCCCCTTCCCCACCTGAAGACAAAAAATCTAAAGCACACATATATATCAATAAATGTAATAAATATTCACCTCGTTTTTATCTCCTCTTGTGTTTATAATGTCAATGTCATACATTTTGATTTGACTTCAGGACTTGGTACATTAATTCTTCATGAACATGTACAATTTAAACAAATTTATTTTCTTCAGACTTTATCCTTTTCTTTGATGACCAATTATTTAATAAAAATCTTATCGCAAAGTATAACTGATATGAAACTGCATTTCTCACAGATAAAAAAAAAATCCACAAAGATAGATTCATAGCCATCCACTTCTTGGTAAGAAACATATTTTTTTATGTAAATTGAGTTCTATGGAGATGGTTTTCTTATGAAAGGTTTTATGGATTTTTCTAACAAATATTATTAGAATGTGATTTGATGGGAGCAATTGTGCATATTCTGCGTAACCTCCTCTTTTTGCAGAACTATTATCTATCATAGTGTGTGCTATGAAATGAATGCATTGTATAATACAGGAAGTTTTACAGTTGCTTTATCTACATTTACTTGTGTATCTCTTTCTGTTTTTCCGTCTGTTTTTTCCTTCTTCTGTTTCTCTGTTTCATTTTTATTTCTCTCTCTTTCTCTCTATCTCTCTCTGTCTTGTTTTTCACTCTCTCTTTTCTCTCTCTCTCTCTTTCTTTCTCGTGATCTCTTTCTCTCTCTTTCCCCCTCTTTCTCCCTCTTTCTCTCTCTTTCTCTCTCTTTCCCCCTCTTTCTCTCTCTTTCCCCCTCTTTCTCTCTCTTTCCCCCTCTTTCTCTCTCTTTCTCTCTCTTTCCCCCTCTTTCTCTCTCTTTCTCTCTCTTTCCCCCTCTTTCTCTCTCTTTCTCTATCCTTCTCTCTCTTTCCCCCTCTTTCCCCCTCTTTCTCTCTCTTTCTCTATCCTTCTCTCTCTTTCTCTCCCTTTCTCTCCCTTTCCCCCTCTTTCTCTCTCATTCTCTCTCTTTCTCTCCCTTTCTCTCCCTTTCCCCCTCTTTCTCTCTCATTCTCTCTCCCTTCCTCTCTCTTCTGTCTCAGTTTCATTTCCCCTCTCTCTTTTCAGTACAGTTGTGTATGTTACTCTGTGTCAGTCGCTCCCTCTTTCTCTGTAAGTCTGTCTGTTATTCCCACTCTCTCTCCTGTACCCTTTTTACACAAATATGCCTTTTCCTCTGTATATTTCAATGTGCCATTCTCATGCTTTCCTTCAAACCGCTTTCCCTTCAGCTGCAGCTCTTGCTCTCTATAAAAAAAAGAAAACCGGTAACTAGTATTTTGCTTGGTGCAAATTGTGACATCTTTGTATTTTCTCTTCTGCACTTTCGCCTTTTGTCCACCTCTGCGCAGTCCACTACAGATCCTGTATGCAGACGTTTCCTTAGTATGGCTTGCATTTCTTGTGTGTTGCTCTTGTTGTAATCAGGTTCAATTGTATTCTGTTTCAGTTTATGTTTCCTGCTTGTGTAGTACTTCGTGGAAAGTTTGTTGACCTTCTGCAAAAGTTTACTCAGGTCACATGAGTTGAGTGACTTCTAATGTGGCTTTCGCCGAAAAGCAAAGTTATTAAACCTATACATGTATAAATGAAACGGAGGAGGTTTACAAATATTTAGCAGATGATCCACTTCTTTGAAAGGTAAATTGTGGTGGTGGTTGTGCCCAAATCTGTTACTGTTTATGTAAATGTGATAGTATTAAATGGTAAAAATGTAATTGTCATACACAAAAAGACAAAGTATGAAATAGTGTGCATTGTAGTAGTTCATATACTGTACATGTAGTTTACAGCATAGGAAAACTAATCATCATCAAACTAATGTCCACTTTTTTCAAACAAAGAAATAAACAAAAATTTGGAAGAAAGGGAAGCAATAATGAATCATAATCTTCAAAACATAACTGAAAGCAAAATATAAAGTAGATTAAGCATGTAAATGTGGTTGTGTCATTAGTTTAATCACTTGGAATTAAACAAAATTAGGGTTCAAACCTTTGCTTGTTAATAATGTCCTATATGGTGAGACATTAATCTATATTGGCAAATCTCCACCTATAGGTATGAATGGGTACCCGGATTGCTTAAACATTACGTATGATTATAGTTGTTGATATATAATTGGATCATAATGCACTGTAAAGCACTTAAAGGGAAATCTAGCCCTAATAGTAAACAACTCAGAGAAGTAGACTGGTGAAAGTTTGAACGAAATCTGACAAAACATAAGGAAGTTATAGATTTTTGAAAGTTGTTAGCACTATACGTATGGATACCTCAAATTGGTAATGCAAGTAGTGGTATTTTTGTACACGACAAATGGGAGAGTTATCCGTCTCTATGTCACTATACCCACTGAGAAAATTGCCAATTTGAGATTTGCATAGCTGTAGTGATCTCATATTTCAAATATTCATAACCTTATAATTCTTGGTCTGCTTTATTTCAAATGAATACCGTATACCAATTGAGTAAACAGTTTTCATCATGAGTGTTTATTACCATCAAATTTGAGGCCGCATGATTATTGAATTCTGTATTATTGAAACTTCTTCCCCTCTATCGATTCTCAAGGAGGTCGAGCGCTGTCCTATGAGACTGGAAAGACATACCGCTACAACTATGCCACCGATGTAGAAATCAGTGATCCCGGCTCGGGAGAGGATTGGACCAGCGATGGATCCAAAGTGGGCTTCAAGCTGTCATCAGTTGTCGACTTGGCTGTCGTCTGGCAAAACCCCAAAGATGCTTATGAAAAGATATGGAAACTGACAGTAAGTACAGTGTGTTAGAAGTTTACATTTGTACAAAGCTGGTCCTTTTTACATTGAAACACCAGCTGTTTCTTGCAGAGTAGACCTTTGAATTTGTGTGATGCTTATGAAAAGATCTGGAAACTCTGTGTTAGAAGTTTACATTTGTACAAATTAGCTTGGTCCTTTTATCATTGAAACACTAGCATGTTTCTTGTAGAGTAGACCTTAGAATTTGTGTGGCGACCATTAGTTAAAGCTGTTGCGCACTGTTGAAAATGTCCTTGATAGATGGCAATTTCTATATCTCCTAAAAGAGGCAGTAATTGAATTGTGAAATGATGACATTTAATGGCTTTTGAGACACTTGGTTAGAAAATATAAGAGGCTCTTTCATGTAATGGGGCAATTAATGCAATAAGTTATTGTAGCAAGTCACAACACAATTCCTTGCTATCTCAGAGACTGTACTACATGTTTGATGATTTGTCACTTAACATAATTGCTTAGTGACATTTGTTCCAGGGCCCTGTTTCATAAAAACTTATTATCAATAACAAGGTACAATCATTGTTAAAAGCTACTAAAATTATGGAATTTGATTGGCTGAGAGTAAACTTGTTTCAGACATTTAAGTATTTGTTATTGATAATAAGTTTGATGAAACAGGGCCCAGGCTTTTTTTCATCAAAGATATAGGGACTTTAGGTTTTAGGGTAGGTTTAAGATTTGTGTTAGGTTTGTGTATAATTTGTAGTTGAGTGTTGAAGCTGGAATAGGGTTTGTAAAGGATCACAGAGCAGTTATTGCTGGAGCAAAGAATGAAAGTGGGGCATCAAATAAATTAATAAAACTCTCTAGACAACCTCGCACCATATAAGTGGAACAGCCGTTGCCTTGTGTATCAGGAATTTCAGAATACATGCTTTCAATATTTATTTTGCGATCAAAGTTTGCAGATTCAAAGCTGCAGACTCCTGGAGGGAGAACCGATGAGACAGACACGTTCAAAGCAGCACCCAACGTTCAAATCATTGGTGGGCAGCCTCTGTACATCGTCACCAAGGCAGGGAAGGTGGGGTCCGTCTACGGCTCAACCAGTGACACGCCCTCTTCTCTCAACATGAAGAAGGGTGCGGCTAGCCTGTTCCAGTTCCAGTCCAACGAGGGCACTGTCACAGAGGTAAGGGAAAGAAATGCTGTATCTGGTTTGAATGAATCACGTGAAGTGCCTATCTGTTGTATTCAAAATCTGAAGTTCATTTTGGTAAAATGGGAACAATCTATTCCAGACATGGGTTTAAGCTCAGTCTCAAGTATCATTAAACAGAGTTAAACATAGGTCTAAGTTTTCCCTGCATTAAATATATGACTTATTCCATGTGTTTTTGCATTTTTATTTTCTACTTATGGATCTGGGTGAAGAGATAAAATAATCTAATGAAGTTAAGTATCTTTTATAACTGTATTGTTGCCATGTAAGCACGGTATTGGTTAATCTGTCAGGGTCCTAGTGGCACTGTGTATTAAAGAAAAGAGTATTAATGAAACACAACATGGGCATCCAAATATACATATACGAGTAAATTTCTCAATAGTGTAAGGTTCTGCTCTTTCATCGATAGGTTGATGCATCTGGTGAGTGCCAGGTCAGGTACTCCTCAAACAATGGTAAGATCACCAAGTCAAAGGACATAGCCAGCTGCACCAGCCCCAGCTCTGTCAACGACTTCCACCACCCCAGGCACATCCTTGGTGTGAACGTCCAATCAGAGTGCTCGACAGTCTATACCCTGTCTGATGATGGCTCTGTCGTCCAATCAGCAGAGGGAACAGAAAGCTATGGGATCAGTGTGAGCATCAGGGATACCATAGCATCATCTGTAAAGTCAAGGTACGTTCAGAGCCATCTGCATGTTTGTTTATACAGAGCTTGGCCAACCCGCTTCTAATTCAACACAACGTGGCAACGCAGAACAAAAGAATATACGCCACATCGAGTCTAGCTGTAACCAAGTTGATCAAACTCTTTGTATAAATGGCTATGGGTGGCAATGTGGCAAATGTTGTTTTGATGGGCTGACACAAAACAAAAGAATATACGCCACATTGAGTCTAACTGCAACCAAGTTGACCAAACTCCATGTACATGTATAAATGGCTATGGGTGTGATGAAGGATTAAGACAGATAGTTTGATAAATTTGGTGAAGGAAAAGTACATCATAAAGGCAAAGTGAACACTAATTATTATTGAATTTAATAGTTTATTGTCTTATTATGTTATTGAGAAGGTTCACTGTGAAAGAGATCTTTGTAAAACAATCATTGAAATTTACCTGCTCAGATAGTACAGTGTAGGTGAAGTAAAAGCAATGCACTGAGGGTATTATGATAAAATTGTCTTTAGTCTGTCTCTTTTGCATATGACAGTTGTAACCAGAAGTCATAGAACTTCCTGTTAAAGTTATTTTCATTCATTTGTTATTATCTCTGCCTTTAAAGTCAAGTATAAGATCGGGAAAGGATAAACGCTGCCTTTTTCTTATGCTTTACTTCTTACGTTATTCCTCTCTTCTCCCACTTCGAAGTAAAATTTCTCTCTCTTTCTCTTATTTGCACCCGTTAGCTGTTTACTATCGGCTCACTCCTTGTTTTGACTACACGTACTTCCAAAAGTCCAGTATGATATACAGTACCTGGAGCCTGTTTCATAAAACTTGTTATCTATAACAACTGCTAAATTTCTATGACAAATTTGATCTCGGCCAATTAGATGCCATGATTTCAGTAGCTTATAACAGTAGCTTATAACTTGTTATTGATATCAAGTTTTATGAAACAGGGCCAAGATCATATTTCTTATTCCTTATCTTCCAGACAATCCCTGGTACTCCAGGGTGCCAGTGACGGTGCCACGCCTCTCCAAGGTGCTACAGTAGAGGGCGCTATTCAGAGTGCAGGCAGCTTCCTTGTGCAGTCCCTAGCCCAGGACATGGTAGATCAACAGTGCACAGAAAACTGTCAGGCGGTACGTGTGTATGTGTGTGTGTATTGGGTTTTTACAGACGTGTATCAATCACATATGATTATTTGCGTCTGGGGACCGACCTTAAAATGTCACCATCCGAAAGAAGTGACTCAGTTTTGAACCTGCGTCCTCCGCTGAATCAGTTTGTAACTTCCAGTGTTAGCTGGATTACAGGCGCATGCCACAACGCTTAGTTTTCACCGAGCCAGCTTTAACATTGTAACGCTAAATGTCTCGAGCTTAATTTGAATCCAATCCACAAAGTATTTATTATGGCCCTTTTTGTCCTTGCACTTTCAAATAATTTCATTTTTTGCTCCACAGGGGCTGCCTTATTAATGATGAAACACTTTGAAACACCAGTTAACCCTGTAAAATCGTGTAACAGTCCATGCTCTCTGACAAAAGTAGGCCTTCAAAAGTTTCTTGAACTAATTCACGGATGAAGCAGTTGTCAGGGTAGTGGGAAACACCTTTCAGCAGTGGTAGGAAAAGCAATGCCTCCAGGGGGTGTTTCACAAAGACTTAGATCAACTTCAAGTTGGACTTAACTATGGCAGGCCATTCATGCCACTGGTTGGTCTCACTATTGGTCTCTCAATTAGGATCTTTAGTTACTATGGCAGGCCATTCATGCCACTGGTTGCTCTCATCATTGGTCTCTCAATTACGATCTTTAGATAATATTTTGTCCTTCAATAATGAACTATCAAAAAAGGTCAATTCTGTAGATTTGTGACCAGGATTTGTACGTCCCTTGAGAAACCATGCAATGCCAGGAATGGTTAGAGAAACTTATGACATGAACGGCCTGCCATAGTTAAGTTCGACCTAAAGTCGATCTTAGTCTTTGTAAAACACCCCCCAGTAGGTGTCTTGGAGAAGTGCTTTGTCAACCATACAGAAGATGAAGTAAAGCTTGGAAGAATTGGTGATTGGTCACCATTAATTTGTTTCCTTCATTTTCCATCTCTCGTAGGCGGCAGATGTTGTAGAGAAGTACAGGAACTCTATCAAAAAAGAATTCTTGGCCAAGACCAAGTCTTCCTCAGCATTCCTGCAGATTCTTGAAGCTTTCCGTCAGGCTGGCAAAGAGACCATTGTTGATATTGTCAATAGTGGGGCCAATGAAGAAATCAGGTAGGTTTTAGTGTGAAATAATGTTTAGCAGTAAAGTCCCTATGAAGAATATATTCAAGAATTAATTCCTTGAAATGCTAGAGCGCCATAATGGCAGCCGTGCTAAAAGCCAGGGTAATAATCAGGAGCGCAAGGGGTGTCAAGTCTGACAGACATGAGTGCTATACAAGTACTCACTATTATTATTATCAGAAGATGGAATAGTCTGGCACTCAAGGCAATATGTGAGGGTATCGGGCTGTTCAAACGTACCAAGGCTGGATAATAATACTAATACCCAAACTATTATGTTGAACTATTACTTGTTATATACAATGATGACGAAGATGCTTGTCATTTCATATATATCACCAGCATCCCATATTCCATAGATCTAGAGTTAAAGACAAAAGTAGGTCTAGATGATTAATTGGCTGGTCGTTAGAAAATGCTAATGGCCAATCATTAGAAAGAGCTAATGCCTCCTCTCAACAATCATTTGATTAAGATGTACTGTTTTATCATCTACATTGTTTGTGTAGTAGGAAGAAGGAGGGGGGGGGGGAATGTTATGAAAGGGGAAATGGGAACAAGAGGAGAGGAGAGGAAGGAGTGGGAGAGAGCAGGAAAAGAATAGGGAGGTGGGAGGGAGATAATATTATGGTAGGGGTGAGAATGGAAAGGAATGTGAATGAAGGGCGACAAGAAGGAGGAGGGGGAAAGTGGAAAAGGGGAAGAGAGGAGAGGGAGGAGAGACTGGTGGGAAGAGGTAATGGGAGTGAGAAAAACAAAAGAGTCAGGTACACTGGAATGTAGCAAGTGAGAGAGGGTAATGAAAAGGGGGAAAGACAAAGGGAAAGGTTTAAACTTTGGGTGGTATTCTCAAAAGTGGACTAGCTTTAGTCCATGGTTTAATCCACCGACTAAGTATGGAATGCCAAGTGTCTATATGAAAATATTTGTTAATAATTTGATCTGTCCCGATAACATAATTATATCATAGTTATATTATAGTTTATTAATTATGTTATTAAATTTCCATTTAATTTAGTGACAGATTAAATTATTCAAAAACATTCATATGGACACTTGGCATTCCATACTTAGTCGGTGGATTAAACCATGGACTAAAGTTAGTTTGCTTTCGAGAATACCACCAAAGATCTGTGCTGGAAATTATGAATAAAAGTAACATACTTTGATATGATACTTATACCCAGGGCTCAACTACTGGACATTGTAGCCGCTACTCAGACAAGCGCATCTTGGGAAGCAGCCTTAGAACTCCTGGACTTCAGCAACGACGACCAAGCTGAAACTATTGAGAAATTCTTGGTCAATGCAGCCTTTAACAGTCATCCAACTGAAGCAAAGATACAGAAGATTTTTGTAAGTGCCCCTCCCAGACACTCCCCAAAACCGAAACAAACAAACAAACAAGATGAACAAAACACAACTAACATCATCAACAAACAGTGAGTTTTATAGAGACCCTAGAAGAGAGGCATGAAGGGTAGCAAGGGGAGGAAGAAGGGATGAAACAGAAAAAAAGATTAGGAATGAGGAATAGAGTAAAGTGAGTAGGAGAGGAAAAATGAAGGTCTATGTTTTGAAATAAAGTCTGAGATAAATGAGAAGTCTTGGGTTCAATTCTTGCTTGGTGCTAGCATCCTTGGACAAGAGATTTGCCAATACTTTTCTCTCTTAAACACAGGTATAGTTTAATGGCTACCTGTCACTGGTGGAATAAAAGTTTAGTGCCTTGAAGAAAACCGCCATCAATCCTGATGAGGCTAATTAAACAAAAATGTATCGTAGTAGTTATTATAACTCATTGCTCTCTCTAAAAGCACATTAAAGGGGGGGACTGCACATACCAATCGGTTACACTTGGAGAGACCCAAGGTTTATCACCGCCCTGCCAGGCGTAGTAACAATAACTGCATGACATTCTTCTTCTGGTAATCTTCTAAGGGTTATGTACATGTACGTAGCCTATCGCAAAGATTAATAAGACCAGGTGGGACAAAAAAATTAGCAAAATTAAAAATTGAACTCACACGCCACTATGAATATTAATGTTGGTAACTTTCAGTGATAACTAGTTTTCTTATGTCTAATTGGTCAACAGGACTTGATCCAAGGCAAGCAGGTGACCAATGAAAATGTCCAGAAGACTCTGGCCTTATCCTTGGGTTCAACGGTCAAGATTTATTGCTCAATCAGTGAAGAGCAGTGTAGCTCACAGGTAAGTCTACTTCTATCCCTGACCATGTTCTTCATCACTGTAATATGGGATCTTATACATTCAATTCAATTTTTCAATTCAATTTTATTTTTTCTCATTTCCAGCAAAAGAATACAGTATTCATAGAAATATCATTACAATAAACAATCAAAGTAGTAACCATGCAATACAAAATATGAATTTAACAGAATTACATATTTGAATATCAAGAAATATTGCTGCTTAAAATAATTTATTAATGTTAAGCTGGAAACGGAGAGGTCCACTGTGAAGCGATGCTTGTAAATCGTGGACCCCTCGGGTGGTAGTATTCAATAATAGTAAGTTACATGAGTAAAATAAGGATAATTGCCAACAGAGAGGACACAAAAGGAGAAACAAAACAATACGCATAACACGAACAATGTACAAAGAAAACAAGGAGAGTGTGAGAGGAGAAGGGATACAGTAAAGAGAAAAGGTTTGCATGTGGACTACAGAAATAGATGAAGGGTGATAACAAACAGAATGAAGGTTGCGCGCAAGATCAAATTTTCAAAAAAAGAAGAACAGTTCAATGAGAGGAAGTACTTGGTAAACGAGTGGTGACGAGTTCTTTGGAGAACATAATACAATCTCAACAATAATGATCATAATTAAAATAATGACAATAGTAATAATCATGAAAATTCCTGCATATAATATACACAGGCAATATAACAAGGAGCTAGGTTTTGTACGGGGCCAGTAAAGATTTCTTTAGATTTCTTTTAAAGACTGAGAGAGAAGGGGAGTTTTTCAAATCAACACGCAAAGTATTCCAAAATTTAGGGCCTTCAAAGATGAATGTTTTTTGTGCGAAAAATGTTCTCAAAAAAGGTAAATGAAATTCTTCTGACTGTCTTGTGGGATATTTATGAAATGTACGATTTTGTTTAAACATATCGTGAAACGCAAATGGAAGAGTACCAGAATTGAATTTATACATAAATTCACCTAGATGTAATAGGTATAGATCGTTAATTTTTAGGATATTATGTTCAAGGAACAGCGGATCCGTATGGGCAAGAAAAGGAGCATTACATATGATACGAATGACTTTCTTTTGTAGTAATAAAACTTTTTCCACCAATGTTTGGTACGTGTTTCCCCAAAGCAGAAGTCCATAATTTAAGTATGGTAAAATAAGAGAAGAATAAAGCATAAGCAAAGATCGTTGTGGAAGGTGTGATTTAAGTCTGTTAATGATACCAACATTGCGAGATATAGTTTTACAAATATTTTCAACGTGGAGTTTCCAGGATAGTTTACTATCAACCACAACACCTAAAAATTTTGTATGAGAAACTTGCTCAAGAGGGGTGTTGTCAAGAATAATATCAGTGGGTAATGATGTTAAGGAGTTACTGAACAATATGTAGTTCGTCTTCAAGAGATTCAATGACAATTTATTAGCTCTAATCCATTCTAATATTTTTCGCAACTCTGCGTTAATTACATCAACAATAATATTTGGATCACTGTGTGAAAAAAATAAATTAGTATCATCAGCAAATAAAATGAATGACATAGCATTGGATGATTTATGAAAATCATTTATATAAATAATAAACAATAGCGGGCCTAAAAGACTCCCTTGCGGAACACCACAAGTAATATTTTTAAAATCAGATGCCTGCTCATTTAAAAACACAAATTGTCTTCTGTTAGAAAGGTAGCTCCTGAACCACTCCAAGGCCTTTCCACGGACACCAATATTGGCGAGTTTGTAAAGTAAAATTTCGTGATTTATCGTATCAAAGGCCTTGGAGAAGTCCAGGAAAATACCAACTGTGTGAGAAGACGAGTCAATTGAATGGGCAATTTTTTCAACAAAAGACATTAAAGCATGAACAGTACTATGTTTTTCCCTGAAACCAAACTGAAAGTTGGATAAAATATCATATTTCTTCAGGAAAGCAATCATTCGAGTAAATACTATTTTTTCCAAGATTTTGGAAAATGAAGATAACAAGGAGATTGGCCTGTAATTACCTATTTCAAGTTTATCACCTTTTTTGAATAGGGGAATAATTTTTGCTAGTTTCATGGAATCAGGAAATTCACCATGCAGTAATGATAAATTGAATATATGTGACCCGGCACCACAAAACCAACAAAAAGTCGCAACCAGCGATTCTCCGTAATCAGCTAAAATGTAAATTTAGGTGAAAAAAATAGATTTTTGTTTTTTTGCATTTTCTGAAAGAGTGGTCTTTTCTGTACCTAGTATCAAAATTTGGAAGTCTAAAACATAGTAGAAGATGTGTTTTAAACGGTTTTTCTAGACCAGTTTTTTTCGCACAGCCTTCGGTCTCTTCCAAAATTTGATCACTTTTCCCGAGCGAAATTATCGTAGTCCGGAAATGGTCGGTCGTTGCTAACGGGTCGTGCTACGCGGGCTGTGATTGGTCCGTTATAGCAATCAGTGCGGCGCGCCATTTTTTTTTGTATCCACTTTCACATCCGAGTTCCAGATTTGCGTTCGTCTTATATTCTCCGTTAACGACTTCGAGTAGCTTGATTGTACATCACATATCCAGAATTTGTTGATCAAGAGTAAGAACATTATTATATTTTATACATTTGAGAGTACAAGTTGCGAAAAAGTCTACAACGTCGTTACAATGCCAGGTTTTGTACGTGAGCAGAGCCGTGGGATGGTACCGGGGTGCACCAACACAGATGCCCGGGTAGCTCGTGCGGTCAACGAAGCGATGATGCGGGGGCTAGCTGCGGGGGATCAGGCCAACCTTACAGCTTTGCTTACTGAACACTTCGGGCAAGACAGCGACGAGAGAATTCCTGATAATGTGGTTACAAATAATTGCCCAGATGTATACAAAACAAGATAGGTGACAAGCAGTGTTATGTAAGGGGGAACAAAAAGACTCCGGGTCCACCATGAATAGGCATTGTCTAGTGCAGGTGTCTCGGCACTATGTTGCAGTTCACTTAATCTGTCCAATTACAACTCTATACATTTACAACATAATAACTTTTGAAAGACTTAAGTCCACACATTGAAACCTCAGAAACATAATGAACAGACTATGTTTGACCATCAGGCCAAATTTCAGCCTAATCTGAAAATCTCTTCATAGTGGTTGCTATGGCCTTTTGATTCACCCTTCTATTGATTTCCCTGTGGTTTGCTTGCTCCGCATGCTTGAATAGCCCCAAACTTTAAAGCTCTCTTTCTCACAATTTAATACCAGTAACCTCCCTCACCAGCTCTTTTCATTCACTAAATTGAAAGGGTTAGAAAGCTTCAATTTGGACAAGTAATATACCATTTTAATGAGGAGAACTTCTTCTTTCATAATCAGATGAAATCAGGAAAATAATTTTTTGCGACTTTTTGGTGGTTTTGTGGTGCCGGGTCACATATGGACTAATGGGTCGACAATAAAAGGAATAATGGCTTTCAAAATAACATTACTAATTCCATCGAAGCCAGAACTTGTTTTATTTTGTAGATTAGAGACGATATTAAGGACTTCTTGTCTATTTGTCGGAAAGAAGAAAAAAAAAAAAATAGAATTCGGATTAGCGGGGCCTAAAAAGTCAGTATAATTTTTGTTTGATGGGGGGATATTTTCGGCGAGATTGTTACCGATTGAGGAAAAGTAATTATTAAAAATGTTCGCAATATCTTTGGAATTTTCAACAGTTTCATTGTTATACTTGATTTTATTTATGTCAGATCTTCCTTTAGTCAAATTCATCGCTTGTTTAATAACTTTCCAGGTATTTTGCATGTCGTGTTTAAACATTTCCAAACGATTTACAAAGTATTTTCTCTTTTCTAGGCGAATGATTTTAGTCAATGTGTTTTTATAGGATGTATATTTCAGTTTAGATTTCTCAGTACCTTTTATTTTGTATTTATAAAAGAGATTATTTTTCCGATTAATTGAGCGTAGAAGAGACTTTGAAATCCATGGAAGTTTAGGTGTTTTTTTATAACTGGTTTTGACTTTTTGTTTCGGCATATTGATGTCCAACTGATTGTTTAATATATGGACAAAATTTTCATATGAACTATTAATGTCATTATTAGTATGCACACACAACCAATCATAATTTTCCATATTAATTCCAAGGTGTGCCAGACTTTCTTCATTAACTTTACGTCTGTAAGTTGAAGAATTATTAGTATTAATCGATTGACCCAGTTGATAATGCAGTGCAATAGGATAGTGATCAGTTATGTCCGAAAGAATTATATAGGAATCTGGATGCGGAATGACATTAGAAAAAATATTGTCAATTAAAGTAGCAGATGTATTTGTAACACGCGTTGGCTTAGATACAAGTGGTAAGCAAGAGGCGGATAAAATTAATTCCAGAAATTCTTGAGAAGCCCTGTTATGTTCATGGTTCAATAAGTCTATATTAAAATCTCCCATCAAGAAGAAGTCTTTATTGTCAAAGTTGACATTTCTTAACAAATTTGACAAATATTGTAAAAATTCTAGAGTATTTGAGCTAGGACACCTATAAATAACACCGGCGATGATATTCTTATTACCAGGAATCACAATTTCAATAAAAAGGGATTCAACAATAGCATTACAAACTGAGATTTCATTCAAAATAGTGTATTTAAGTGATTTACGAATGTAGAGTGCAACTCCACCACCAACTCTGTTTTGTCTATTTTTATTAATGAATTCATAATCATTGATATGAAATGGGTGGTTTGAATCGTAATTTAACCAAGTTTCTGTGAGGCCAATCAGGGAAAGTGGGTTTGACATGGGTTTATCTATTAGTGAAAGTAGGTCATCGAAGTGCTTATTCAAACTTCTGATATTTAAATGAAGTAGGGAAAATGAATTATTTTGAAAATCTTTCGAAACATTACAAAATTGATTGATGGTTATGTAGTTAGTAATTCCACGTTGGGCAGGGTCATCAAAATCGAAATCGAACTCTAAATTTGCAGATGAAACGTTAGTGTTATCCCTTATAAAATTATCATACAAATTAACAGAAGTATGCGACGCATCGTCAGATTGAGAAGGTCGATGCAAATCAAAGAAATCGTCATCACCAAGCATTTGAAAAGGCATCGATTGCCTATTATCGAAATTAGACATCATCATGGGTTTAGAAATACTCTCTCTTTGTTGACATTAGGCAATACGAAGTAATACTGTTGAGAGAAAATAAAGGCGTTATCAACGTGAACAAGGAGACATAATAGAGGAGTAAGGAAATAGTAGCGTCCGAATGTAGAAGGAAGAGAGAAGACACATAATGATAATGATGATGATGAAAAAGAAAAAAATGGATACAAACACGTACTATGAATCTCTGTTGGCATAACATGTGTGAAGGATGGGCTGGGCTGGCTCTGGTTATACTGTATAGAGAGTGTTTGGAAAAATATTGGGGAAGAGATCGGCATTATTAGGACAACTGGTCATATACGCAGTGTACAACTACAAACCAAATCAAACAGAAGCAATTCGTTCAGTATGGAAAAACAAATCTGGGGCGGTTTATCGCTTTAACAAATGAGAAGCAATAGCAGTGCAAGGACGGTTGCATTTCATGATTAAATTGAGCATTTTTGTCTGGTTAAACATTATACGAACATAATGGTGGGCTTTCATTATACATGAACAGATCTTTAAATTTGTCTAAACAACGAGACTCGATCAACCTGAATGGAACACAGCACCCGGAATGCGGGCCGCACACATCGGTCGCCGCCACGTCAGTCAAGCAAATTAATTGTCCGACATAGCAACAGCCATAACATGCAAACCGGACCTCCAAATACTGCAGCCCACTCCCTAATAACATGCAACCCGAACACCACACTACTATGCCCAACGTTGAAAATCCATGAATTACAAAAAGGGTATAGGTATTCATGTATACATAATATTTTAGTCAATATAAATGACTACACATAATGCATAAAAACTGAGACAGTGAGGGAAAAATAACTGAGATTGCATTTAGATATTGGGGAAAAGAATGTTTCGCCGTTGACGGAAAGGATGGGAGACAACATCACAGCAACATTATCATAAACAATGTATGTTGAATGTATCAATCGTAATACGAAAAAGAATGACGTAATACAGGTGTAACCTGTTCTCGCCAAGTAATTACATGTATAATAACTTCAACTGGAATTTGTTATGTATGCTTGCAAACCAAATGACGTACCAAAACATCATACATTCAATGAAGTGCATTTTTGGAGCCATGATATCAGAGAACAATTATTACTGTACATAAAAGGATTGTACATGATAAGGGGTACATAACTTAGACGCTCTTATGTCATTATGTTAAAATGGTATGGTACAATGAGATCTGACGATTATTGTATAGGCCTATATTGTTGCCAAGTTGTCAAACAGAATGTTTCAATGAATCAACTTTACATAGAATGTTGCGATTGAATGAAAATAAACATGTCAATAGACAAAAAATACAAATGCAATCAAAGCGCATGATTTAAAAAAAAAAAAAAAAGAAAAAAAAAGGCAATACGTAACAGTATTGTCATGCATTTAGGTTTATTGGTGGCAGACAAATGTTTAGGAAATGTTCAATTCCATAGAGATGTAAATGCAAGATATTTTGTTAGTTTGATTTTTTTCCCTTCTTCTTTTATTTATTTATTTTTTTTTTTTATTATTTTTTATTAATCTATTTCTTGAATTTATATTCATCATGATGGCCCCTTTTTTCGGCTTAAAGGGGAAAAAATACATGTAGCAACTAAATGATTGTTATAATTGAAGTTGAACATTTCCCAGTGACAAGTCAGTCTTTCATATAGATTGTACATGTACTCACGCTGCAATCTGTGATATTTCGACCCATACATAGTGTGGATAGGTTGAATATGAAAGAAATACATATTTCCTGTGTCCATTAGTCATTTTCACAATATATTTTGTTGAAGAATTTAGACATGGCGTATATTGGTGTCACCATTTGCCCCCATACATTGGTTAGCATTTGGCATTAAAACTTTTGATCCTGCAGTTTGCACTCCTTATATCCCATCTGATTTTTGTATAATTATTATTTTTTTTTCTTTGCTGTTCTAGGTGCTCATAAGTGTTTACTTTGTGTGCACTTAATGTCGTTCTCATTATAGCATCATGGTTCTGTGATACTGTTGGGTCTAAAATGAACATAAGTCACAACATGGACATATAAAATGCAGACCGCAAGAACTTCCCTTGGTGTAAATGACTAAACTGTTCACATTTACAATTAGTAACTAACAGCCGACTATTGGTATATGCATGTCACAAGGCTATGCAAAACTTCTAAGAGAAAATACAATTTGAGTACGGTAGGCTGAAAATGATTATTCTCTTTTTCTATCAACTTACATTATACTGTCAAACAGATTTAGATGAACAATGAAACAAGGTTACATTTATTTAAATTTTTTTCAGTTAAGGAGTCCATGTGCAGTCTGCAAAAACTTGTGTTTGCTCAGTTAACTTCTTTTCCTTTTTCTTTTTTTGTCAGAATAATTTAGGTTTTTTAGTTATTATTACGAGATTGTATTTATTTACTTATTATGACACACATACGAATGCCACTTAAATGAGGATAGATAAAGGAAACACAACGCTATTCGCGCACTTTATGAACTTGCATCACAATGTCAATGCGATTTGGCAATAAGTTAACATCCTCTGTCAGACCATTGACATATTTATTTTCCCTTTTCACTTATTATTGTTATTTTATCTTTATTTATTATTTATTTCCTTTTAAAAAAATTCAGTTTACCGTCACATCATACGGTGACACTTTACCACAACAGAATTTTTATTTTTATTTATTTGTTATTATTATTAATTGACTCCATGTAAAATGTTATACACACACACACAAAGATAATGTACATTGTGGTTTGGGACTCTGTTATACCCAACATAACCAGGCTGGCTGGATTGAAACCTAACTGATCATTCTCTATATGTGTCATCATTTCAGTACTAATCATACAACTTAAAGGGATTGTTTAATAATGTTAAATCTGAGATACACGGCCCTACGTGTTATCAGTGTCCGTGATATGGTGTAATATTGAAGCCCTAAAAAAATTGCGCTTCAAAATGATCAAGAAGTGCCTCAAAAAAGTAAAAATCTTTGATTGACTGGTTTTACCATACTCGTTTCCCCTAGAGACTGTAGTGTTATGAAAAACGTTTGACAAACGGTTTTCAAAATTTGTAATTCCAATCATAAACATCTTGATAATCAGACAGGCGATCGGCTTGTAAAAGTCATGGGGTTCCTGACTGACCTAAAGGTTTATAATTATCATTGTAGCATGAGCTAAATCCAGAATTTTGTTTCTGAATCTGAGACAAAGTTACCGGATCCCTTTAAGCAACCTCACATTATATGGTGTCAGCGGTGGGATCAGCCGTTCTGTTATTTTAAGGCATGTCGTATTAACTTTCCAAATGTGCTTTAGATTGGGATTGAAGTCGCGCATCGTATTTATGTTGACAAAAGTGCTTTCCTCCTGTGAAAGAGAAATTGCAAAGAGTCAGAGACATGCTCACTTTGCTCAAACTAGTCACCTGGGATATATTGTAAGAACTTATGGAGGTTGGAAGAGATCTCGTAAATGAACTGATAATGCTAAGAATTACAATTTATAATGTTCATTTCATTAAAGTTTGCTTCGTTTGATGGACACGTGAGACCATTTTCCAGGATTGAAAATATTGTCCTGCCTGCTTTCTTGAATTTTCACATTTTTGCATCTCTTTTGAACTACTGAAAATTCCATCATAAATTTTAATTTTCCAATTGATTAATGTTTGGATTTGGCCCAGAGGTAGTGTATTTTAAATCAGTCAACATGATTGTAATATCTTGCAATATACTCAGTATAGAAATGTTTTATAGTTGTTTATTATAAATTCAAATGAACATTTACTTTCTTCCATTCAATTTGACAAAATATTTGACATCCGTTCAAACAATACAATTTATACGGAGGAACATAAATATAATTTAATAAAGAACTTTTATTACAAGGAAGAAGGCGCGAATCCCGATAAGCAAAGCTTGTAATGGGTATGCCCATATAATATACTAATTTTTTTTTCTCTCTTTCTCTTTATCTGTACAGATTGTGAGGGATGTATTGGAGCATTTCACAAGTGGGCTTCTTTCTGACGACCGTGATACGCGCCTGGTAGCCCTCTACGCTCTCAAGAACGTCGCCCGACCCTCGACGATGCCAGCTATCTTGGCCTTGGCTAAAGACGATGAGGATATGGATCTGATTGAAATCGCTACGGACGCCATGTCTCAGTTTGATGAAGAATGCTTTACCCCAGCGGTAAGTATACAATTGATACATTTTTAATGTAAAGGAGACCAAACGTGGAAAAGTTTTCCCTCTTTATTTTAGCGTAGCACAAACAGCTCAACATATGGGGCCAGTCACCACGAAATGAGTCCAGTGTCGCATTAGCTCAATCGTAGTAATAGCGATGTATAGTGTGTATGTACTGAAAATTGACCCACCTACCACATTTAAGATTTTTCCAAAAATCGATTTATTATTTCTTTGTTTGTTGAAAGTTTCATTGAAATCGAATGATGGGAAGTGTGTTGTTGCTATGTTGTTGTTGACCAGACTATAATATGTTACGCATCATTAACTTTACACCTAATTATCTCAAAACTGGGTAATCCCATTGTTATAAAGTCCAATTAGGTTTTTGTTCATATTTCTGGATATAATTTATCAATTTTAATGTGTGACCCCTTAATTTAAAGCTTACTTAATGTAGATTCATATAATACTTAAAAACAGGAATAATTTTTTTGCGACACTGGACTCATTTCGTGGTGACAGGCCCCATATATGGATATGCTGCTTATAAGTATCGGCTTGCATGGTGATGAAGATATGCAGTAGGCTTACGGTTGCACCATGTGAGAGAGAGGGGGAGGATTGGGGAGTCCTGAAAAGGACTGTCAGTAATCTTTCTTTCTTAGTGTGTGTGTAGTCCTGAAAAGGACTGTGGGTATAGTCTTGAAAAATCCTCCCCCCCCCCCTCTCTCTCTCACATGGTGCAACAGTAAGCCTACTGTATATATATTGTTATGTCTTCATCAATCTTCTTCTAAATTTGCATTTACTGATTTTTAGCTGCACAATTTTGTGTTGCAGTTTCTTGTACATGTAGATTCATGTGTCTGCTATTGGTTGAGACTAGTTTCAGTCCATTAGACTTTAATTTACAGCTTGTGATAATGTCCTGTCATTGTCAGTATTATGAGTCTTGTGACAACTTCTATGAGCACTTATTAGACTGACATTGTCTGTCTCATGGTCTGTTGCCTCTTGGACAATCGGTCTTGCAGGTTTTCAGTCTACTCAATCTACTGGGATATTCAGGGCACTGTTTCACAAAACCGTCATAAGTACAAGTTCACCGACATCCCGTTGAAAGGCACTTTAATTACAATACACACATTTTGAAAGGGATGTTGCTGAACCAGTAGGCCTACTTAGACTGTTTCGTGAAATGATGCCCTGGGCCCCGTCTCCTAAAGAGGTAATATTAATCACAAGTAATTTGTGATTGATATCAATTGCAACTATGTACAGAAGAGATAGGAGACTGCAAACTTGCAATTGATTTGGATCAACCACAACTATTTATAAGTCATGGCTGGTCGACATTACCTCAAAACTGTAAAACTTTTGTCTTATCTTCTTTGTCCATTGCAGATAAACAGAGGTTTGAATTCAATCTACCACCAAAATGATCGCCGTTATGCCAATGTGGTGAGGGTAGCGGCCGCCACCCTGGTCCTTGGAAAGAACCCTTCTCTTCAAGATGTCATCAACATAGCTATCTCTATAACCTGTCAAGATTCTCATGAGTTCGCTAAGTTTGTCTTCGCTAAGATGATGCTTCTGAGCAAAGAAGATACGCAAGCAGCGTGAGTACCAAGATCGCATGATGATTCAGTGACACTAAGACGAAACTCTGTATTTTGCCAAAATGAGAATTTTGATATCAAAATGTTCATGATACACAAAGACTTAACTCCACCCAACACCCCATTGAAGTCAATGGCTAGTGAAACAAAGACCTAACTCCTTAAGGCCCAAGTGCTCAGTGACACATAAACCACTTTTTCCCAAAATGAAGTTATGTCTTTGTGTCACTGACCCTCGACATTATGATTCAGAAATGGTTGATAGAGAAGACCTTCAGATAACCAAATACCTTTTAAACCTTCCCTCATAATATGATCTTTTTCTCAGCCAGAAAGTATTCAAAGAAAGATATTTTACAATTTTATATGAGTGAAAGGGTTAAAGGAATTTGGAGGAGTTTGGATACTGCAAAAGAACACCACTCACTAAAACCAGTAAAACACTCACTTAAGTTTCACTAAATATTAAATCATAATAATAATAATAGTTAACATTTATAATGCGCCATGTCTGTCAAAAATGACACTCAATGTCTATCTTTGATGTAAGACAAATGTAAGTCAACTTGTTTGAATTTACCCCGTATTGATATTTTATGCAATAGGTTCAATGCACTTTAATATTTCTTCAGAGGGGAGAGTAGTTTAAAACAAACAAAAATAGAAACAAATTCAGAGCCAGAAGGCGTTTACTCTATATTAAATTAAATCCCTCATGTATAGTTGTTTGCATTGCGATTGTACAGAGCACGAAAAAGGTATAGATAGGTACTATCTACCTGAGATAGTACTTATTGTAAAGTAATTTTTTGCTGCTACCCCACTTGCCCACCCTTGCCCATTGAATACGCATAGCAAAGTAGGTTACGCGAAATGTCAAAGTCAATGACATGTCAAATGAGCGCGCATCGACTGTATTACATGTATGCATGTTGCGCTTTGTAAAATCTAGCTGAAGCTAAACTGTCTGCAGAATCAGTTCTTATTATTATGTAAAATTCACTTTAAATAGACCTTATTGCCGATGTGGGATATAAAACAAATATTAACCTCCTTTACTCGGGCAATGGATACAAACTATCATCGCCTCGGTGATCTCAGGGCTACCATCTTCCCTCGCCTTGCGGCTCGGGATGATAGTTTGCACCATTACCCTCGTAGTCGATTAATATTTGCTTACTATATGATTTAAAGCCGTTTTGTCTCCAAACAGACAAAATGATGGAAGTTATTGTTAGTAAAGTTAGGACCAGCACAATATCTAATATTTAAAAAGAAATCTGTATTACAATGATGACAACACTGCAATGATCCCCACATTTCTTCTCTGCAAGTCACTCTTTTAAAAAATATTTTTATTTGTATTGTTGTATCTAAGTTGAGGGCTGTGGGCACGTATTCTGTAGCCCTCCTGCATCTAATGTATGTTAATTATGCATTCAATATATTTGTTTAGTTTCGTATATTATCTATATGAAATTATATACCGGTACACTTGAAACATTGTATCAAACCATATTATGTTCATTAAAATGTATGATGAAGAAAAAAAAGATGCAGAAACCAATAAATCAAATCAAATCAAATCAATTTGTACACAGTGCTGTGATAAAGGAGGCCCTCGCCGATACGATGGTGTACAACTATGCCACAGTTCGATCAGGTGGATTCTCCAATGCCTACAGAAGTTTTTTGGCAGGTAGGTCAGAAAAGAAGATGAAAATATTAATCTTTAACCAATCACATATGAGCTTGATCATAAGACCACTTCTTTAGGGAAGGGTGGCAGATCTGGGGGACGGTGCATATGCCTCTTCAGCCAAAACAATTGTGCCATGCATGTATACAGCATGTTAAAAATGAAACATACCGAAATCGGGAGTACCCATTACAAGCTTTGCTTATCGAGATCTGCAGCTTCTTCCTTGTAATACAAGTTCTTAAATTACATTTATCTTCCTACGTATAAATTGTATTGTTTGAACAGATGTCAAATATGTTGTCAAATTGAATGGAAGAAAATAAATGTTCATTTGAATTGAATCATTTGAATTTCCTAGAAATGGACACAACTACAGCACCCTTTGAACTGGACATGCAGATGACCGGATCTGGTCTGCTCAGGAAGAGTACCTTTGATGTTGGTATTGATGCTGCTAATGATTCGCTTACCCTGATGGAGGTATGTTTGCATTCGGTTTTATCTTTAATTCAATTTTCTTTTAAAGCCCCACTGCACTACTTGTAGCTAGTTGCTCCCTCTATATAGCAAACAATGCCTAATCGGTGCCTGTTGGTCCCCCATGATCCCCTTTTTATGCCTCCGTTACGAAGTAGCCAGAGGCATTATGTTTTCGGGTTGTCCGTCCGTCCGTACGTCCCGTTCTCGTGATCGCGTTATCTGAAGAACCGATTTGATGGATTCCTGCCAAACTTTGGTCATGTATGTATCTTGCAGAGCCAATGAACTGATTAGATTTTGGGGTCACGAGGTCAAAGGTCACAGGGCTCATTATGTATGCAAAAACAGCTCGTGATCGCGTTATCTGAAGAACCGATTGATGGATTCCTGCCAAACTTTGGTCATGTATGTATCTCGCAGAGCCAATGAACTGATCAGATTTTGGGGTCACGAGGTCAAGGTCAAAGGTCATGTGGCTCATTATGTATGCAAAATGTCATGTTCAAGCATTTACGCTTACGACATGTGGTCTCCTGCTTTTTCCTTTTGTATGAAACTTTTATTTAAACTAGAAACAAATTTTGTCAAACTTACATGTTATTCATTATATTTAATTGTATGTTTCTTTGTATTGATATGAAAAAGTGGAAATAAAACAAACAAACAAACAAACAAAAATAGCTTGTGATCGCATTATCATTAGAACAGATTGATGGATTCCTGCCAAACTTAGATCATGTATGTATCTTGCAGAGCCAATGAACTGAGTAGATTATTGGGTCATGAGGTCAAAGGTCATGGGCTCATTATGTATGCAAAAGTAGCTTGTGAACGCATTCTCATTAGAACTGACAGATGGATTGCTACACCTGTATTTAACTTGGGACATCTTGCAGAGCCAATGAACTGAGTAGATGTTAGGGTCATGAGGTCAAAGATCAAAGGGTCATATATATTTATATGAGAAATTGCTTGTAATCACGATATTCTGAGAACCTGTTAATGGATTACAATTGAACTTGAATTTGAAAAATTTCTTCTGTTTTGGTTTGTAAAATTGCTCTATGACGGAGGCATCATTTCGACTGCGCGCAATCGAAGTTCCATCTAGTTCTTATGTTAATTGAGGGCTGATTTGATGAGATAACCACATGTCAGTGACCTTCCAGGGAGGACCAAACTAGTGCAGACAGGCTTTGATAAGGCTTCACTCTGAGTACTCAAAATGTCTGTAAAATCCCTAGCACTTTTGTAATTTCTTCAAACAGAAGAAACAGTGGACCATTTTTTAGAGAGAAACTCTTTTTTGGAAACTGACGACCCTCTCCCTTTAAAGGGTTTATTAGAACAGCTTACAAGATTTCGGTCTTGGTTGTTAATCCAAGAATGAAAGTTAATTACATTGTACTTCACTGTGACCTTTAACCTTTGTTCATCAGGTCTTGATCTTCTCCCGAGGTCTCGAGAGTTTCTTTGGAGAGGATACCGGCGATGAAGGAGAAGCGACGGCGGGTATCGCCGTTCAGCTCCTTGGCGTTACCCTTCGACCAATCGTCTTCTTCTCTGGGTCAGGTGACCTGATGAGTATGGCGTGGAGCTTAGGGTCCTCCTCCTCCGACGACTCTGGCTACTCTGCCGTTGCAGGCCTCATCCTCCTCCAAGATCATGCACAGGTATGAATAATAATAATATTCCACTTATATAGTGCTTAATACAATGTCTCTAAGTGCTTTACAGATATACTATTACTCCAGTCATTGGATACAGTGCTTGCCTGCACAATCTCCACTCCCTGGGGAGCATTCCAGCCAGGCATTACTTGACGCTTAAAGGGATCCGGTAACTTTGTCTTAGATATTTTAGAAATAATCTTTGATTTAGCTCATGCTGCAATGATAATTATAAACCTTTAGGTCAGTCAGGAACTCCATGACTTTTACAAGCCGATCGCCTGTCTGATTATCAAGATATTAATGATTGGAATTACAAATTTTGAAAACCGTTCGCTGAACGGTTTTCATAACACTACAGTCTATTGAGGAAAACGAGTATGGTAAAACCGGTCACTCAAAGATTTTTACTTTTTTGAGGCACTTCTGGATCATTTTGAAGCGCGGTTTTTTTAGGGCTTCAATATTACACCATACCACAGACACTGAACATGTAGGACCATGTATCTCAGATTTAACATTGTTAAACGATCCCTTTAAGAACTGTTTGACCAACAATGGCGGTCGCATCCTACCGGATACCTATTTAACACCTGGATGGAGAGTAGCAAGTGCAGTTTAATTTCTTGCCAATGGATATTAGTGCTGTGTCAGGATTCAAACCCTCGACCTTCGCATCTCCAGTCAAGCGCCTTAAACCACTCGGCCACAACACTCCTCTGAAGCCAGTGGTTTAACATTTGCTCCAGCGATATTTGCTCCAAACTTGATATGTCTAACAAAAGAGCAAGAAACTTATTACCTCTCCAGAATTGACATCTTGCATCTTCTCAAAAGAAACATGATGTGTGAGTGTCATGAATAAATTACAATCATGTTACATTCCTGCATTATCTATTCTCCTTTTTGGAGCAATCAAGTCTCATCACTATGAAGTGTACACAATTTATGACAGTACTCATATAGCAGTGATATCCTGATGATATGCATTAAGAAAGGTACACAAGAAGAACAATACCAAGATGCAGACAGATGCAGAGGAAGCTTGGTATAAAGAACTCTCATTTTAACAAAGCAATTTTGCAGCTCCATCTCTTTTTGTTGCTTTCTTTTTAAGGCTTGATACAGTGTATAACAGGATATTCATATATATATACACATTTAATTTCCTTGGTCCAAAAGAGTTTGTTGAAACAAATTAAGATTCCTTGTGTTTTTAAAACAAAGTTGTCATGAATTTCCAAGATACTTTCCACCCAAACCCTTCAGTATCTTTACTTCATTTTTCTGCAAATTTCCCCTTGGGTTCAAAATCAAAAAAATCTTCAGTATTTACTTGTCATAAACTCAATTAATCAAGTTTTAAGTTTCAAGTTTTATTTATCTTTCTTTCATAACACACATTACAAATATGACATGATAACAAGTGAACAACATTTATGGCGTTACAACCTCAACTTCTATTTAAAATATGAATATTCCTCACTTAACAATGATTACAAAAATGATAATAATGACAAATCTATTCTATTTGTATCATCAATTTGTTTGCAAGGAATATAGAATATGTAATAATTTATGATCTAGTTTACTGTGTATTATGTGTACTTGTCTAAGTTTTGTTGAAATGATTTTTCAAACTGAGCTTGTAAAACTTGCAATGTAATTTAGCTTTCGGGCTACCATTTTGCAGTTGTTCTAATAAAAACCATTCTACTACTACTACTTCTTTCTTTTATCCCCCTCACCAACAGAGTATCTCTCTACAATCTGGGGTGGAGGTCGAAGCCAATCTCCAGGGTGGTCTATCAATCGACGTTGGGGGCGCTCTTGACTTCAGTCTTTGGCAGAGAACATCAACAACGACAGTCTACAACAGGTTTGTGATGATTTGTTAGTTTTGTTTTGTTCTCGATTCTTTTTTGTCCTACATGTACATGTATATAATTAATTTTACTTTGTATTTCTCGTTGAAGAGACTGCATGAGATCCCACTCTTTGAGCATGTGCACATAGTCTTCACAAGCTAAGGCTTATGAAATGTAACTTTTCATGGCGCAAATTATACTTCAATTTCCATCGAAAATCTTTAGTATATATTGTAAAAGAAGTTTACTTTGGCTTATTAATCGTTATTTGGACGTTTTGATCAGGTTAGACGCTCTCTAGGCCTTCCAACTTGTTTTAGAGCGATTCAGGACAATTTTGTTCGTACGTGAGTCGTGAGTTTCAGGAACAATGTATATGTATACAGCGGATTTTGGCGGACTTTGTTCTTGAGGGTTTTTTTGTCCAACATTTATATGTATATAATTAATTTTGTTCTTTGTCCCTCACTATTCAAAGTAAAGCACTTGTTCTCTCTTTGTTTATAATCAATAATGTTGACATGTTCTTTGTTTGAAAGATCTATCTTTATGCATACATGAATAAGTGCATGTAGTATGCTTACATTGTACATGCATGTCTTTAGTTTACACACAATTCATAATTTCATAATATTTCAATACTAAACCCTTCTGTGCTATGGGCCGCAAATCTCACAGAAGAATTTGAGTGTTGAACTATGAGTTTAGGTTATTTAATGTTTAAATAATATCTTTCTTACAGAAACAGAAATGTTTGGCTCTATTTTGGAGTTCATATCCAGGAAAGCTACATAGCATACCTGCTATCAGGAAAACAGCATTAAAAAAAAAAGATTTTGGCGTGCTTTATTTCCCCTTAATATTACATGATATTCTACTAGATCAGTAAGGCTATCTACAAAGATCTTGTCACATTAAAGGCATCGTTTAACAATCTTAAATCTGAGAGGCATGGCCCTACGTGTTATCAGTGTCTGTGATATGGTTTAATATTGAAGCCCTAAAAAGTTGCACTTCAAAATGATCATGAAGTGCCTCAAAAAAGTGAAAATCTTTGAGTGATCGGTTTTACCATACTCCTTTCCCCCAATAGACTGCAGTGTTAGGAAAATGCAAAATTTGATTTCGATTTCCAATCATAAATATCTTGATAATTAGAAAAGTCACGGGGTTCCTGACTGACCTAAATGTTTATCATTATTGTAGCATGAGCTAAATCCAGGATTGTTTTTCAGAATCTAAGACAAAGTTACCCAATCCCTTTAACAATACAACCACATTCATAATCTTTTCCATTTAACTCTCTCCTGCAGCGGTGCTCTGTCGATACGAGGCTCGACACGTTTAGTCAGTCCATTCTTGAATGCCGGTATAAGCTATGGAGCCGATGCTTCGGGTCACATTGACTTCATCACAACCGTCAAGTTCTCTTCTCTACCTCCGTCTTTCTGCTTGCAGATGATGCAAGAACCTCTATCATACAAGTGAGTAATTTCAATGCGGTGATGGAAATTTATTTCTAATAGTTCCAGTTAATTTGGTTGATGGTTTGTTTTTACCTGGCTGCTATTAAGGAAGCAAGTGTATGCCTTTGAGTAAGCAAGCAGGGGACCGACGGTTCATGCTTTACCAAAGGGCCCTAACACATCGACTTGGTTTCGGACCCAGGACCTCCCAATTAAGAGACCACTGCTCTACCATTGAACCATCTTGTCTCCATTCGGGGTGGCAGTGTTTATAAAACCACAGTTTGTTTTCTTGTGTTTTTCTTTTTTTAAAGCATTAGGATAAAATTCTAAATTGTTTGTCCTTTAAAAACCCCACAAAAAACAGTGATATGGATTATTAGTAGTTTTAAAGTCCAGTTTCCATTTGAAGTGCATATAAATGTACTACAATCTTCTTCTCTCATTCAACTTCTCTTCATCTCTGACTTTTCTCTTCAACTTTTCTACTTTCTATTATGCTCTTCCTCCCCCTCCCACTCTCTGTGTGTCTTTCTGTCTGTGTCTGTCTTCCTCTCACATACTTTATTTCACTGACTCTTCCTCCCTCCCCTCTCTCTCTCTCTCTCTCCCTCTCTGTCTCCCTACCGCCTCTCTTTCTCTCCCTCCCGCCTCTCTCTCTCTCTCTCCCTCCTCTATCTCCCGCCCCCTCTTTCCCTTTCCCCCCTTCTCTCTCCCTTTCCTTCCCCCTCTCTCCCTTCCCCATTTTCATCCTTCAACTCCCCCTTTTTCTCTCTTCCTGTAAAATTCATTCTGTCTCTCTACTATCTTCCCCCTCACAGGCAATTTGTCAACAAATTCGAACAGCTGGAGAAATCGCCAAAGAAGTTTGATGTCTCGTATTCTCGTAAGACGAAGGTTCTCCCTTCATCGTTCAAACTCTTCAAAGAAAACTCACCGATGTGTCATGAAATGTTTGGCAAAGAAGAGGAAGAAGCCTCATCAAGCTGGTGGTAAAGACTAGATCGCTTTCTGTTCTGTCGATTTTGATATGTTTGTACTAAAAGGGATAATATTTTGTTGCATGTCAATCAAATTTGGTGCCTTTAATAGGCAGGTTGAACTGCCCAAATTTTTCCCAATATTATCGGAGAAATGGAAGCATATCTTGAAAATCACAATGTGTTTGCGTAGGTAGGTAGAACTGCCCAAATGTTTTCCAATATTATCAGACAAATGGAAGCATTTCTTGGACATCGCAATGTGTTTTGTGTGATGATAAGTTTGAGTTTCATGGGATGATGTTTAATTCAAATTGAACAATAAGATAAATCACTACATTGTATGATGCACGACTTGTTTCAAAACAGCATATTAGTGATTCAAGGGTTAATATGTGTTGGCAATTAACTCTAAAATCTTTGAAAGAAATCAATGGAACAAACTGCATATGTTTAGTTTATGTGATTGAAATAATTCAATATTTTTTTCTTTTTGTCAAAATTAAATGTATGTGATTTGTTTGCACTATCAAGTATTGTGATAATCAGTTGATTGTTTATCTGTGTTAATTTGAGAGATATGAGATGTTATTTATGCTTAAAATATGTAGAGTGTCAAAGGAATATACTTGAATATTCATTTATTATATTAATGATATTTGTTTCGTAATAATGCACATAATTCTAGGTAGATAGATAATGTTATGATATTTACATTTAGGTAGAATATTAATTCTGAAATGTCTCGACAACATTTCAAGAAATTGGAAAGAGAACATATTATTTTTCACAAAACATTGGGGCTATTTACAGTATGAGTACATGAAAGTGAGATGATGTCAAAGTTGATAAACATGTAAGGCAATGCAAATTGTGTAATCAGTATTTTGATTCTAATAGCTGGTAATTGGACATTGAAGTTGTGTGCGATGATTTGTATGTGATTTAACACTACAGTGTACTTAGAAGAGTGCCTTCGTGTAAAGGTTTCGGGAGGGAAGGTGTTAACGATTTCATGTACATGTATGTCATCTGTTCTAATGGCAAAAAGATTCAGGACCATAGAAAAAGTTGGACAAGTCTATGTGTGTGAAAATTATATTCTTCCTTGTACATTTTCAAACAGATATTTAGTAACCTACAATTTAGTTCATTGTCAGTCCTCAATAGGCGTAGTCATCTCAATGAGTAGATAGTTCAAACTGCTTTTTGGAAATGAATTGTATCGCAATTGTATTAATTATATGTTCATGACAAGTTCTAACTATTTTTTTTCTTTTTCTTATAAACATTCCAATTAACGACACAATGTTTCAGTATTTATTTCCTTTGTTGGAAAATCGTGAACATCAACAAATACTTGTTGATGTTACATTTGTATTAGTTATAGCTAATGGACAGCATTTCGATATGTATCCCAAGGAATGCTTTTAATGTACTTGTGTTTGTGAGTATTATTCACATAGACATGAACATATACATTTAGGGTCAGCATAACATTTTTTGTACACAATGTAGTTAGAAATTCAGCCCTGATTTTGGAAGGATTTAAAGCCCTGCACTGTCCTACTTGTAGCTACTTGCTCCCTCTATATAGAAAACAATGCCTAATCGGTGACCATTGGTCCCCCATTATCCTCTTTTTCTTATGTTAATTGAGAGTCGAGTTGATGAGATAGCCACCTGTCTGTGACCACCCTGGGTGGTCTAATCCCTCCAAGCCAAACTAGTACAGACAGCCTTTAAATGAAGAAATGTGTTTCATGATCTTGGGATAAATATCGTTTCCTTCCCTACAACTTCTCCTCCTTAATTCTATTACTTCACTCCAGTGTTGATTGGTGAAACATTACTAGCTTTGCACATACATGTACACCAACTCATCTACATAAATTTGTGATGCAACTTGTCATGTAGCCGCATTTAATGTCAATGTCAATATGATTATTACATGTATGTACTTAATTTCATTGAATGAATATCTGCCCAGAACCAGAAGGGCATTAACTTGTATCAGTAAGCACCAAGTTAACGCTCTTCTGGTTTATTTTTGTTATCTGCTTCCACTATCAATCAGTATTGAATTAACAGCGCAAATTGATATGAATAGCCCTCCGAATTGAACATCTAACAGAGTTTATATATATGTATATATGTATTTTGATACTTTTCTAATTGTGATACAGTTTTGTAATATGTTGATATTTCATGCAAATGCCAACAAAGAATTATGGAAATATAATTATGAGATTCAAGATACTTTTGCTTTGTGTCATTTTTAAATATTTGTCTTTCTCTTACACATACATTAATTACGCTAATCGTCCCCACATATATATCCATCTTCAGGTAAGATTCAGCACTGCATGCTGGAAGTATTGCCTACTGCAATATTTTTTTTTTTTTTTTTTTTTTTAATTATAAATATTTCAATATTATGCAAATGCCAACCAAGAACGATGAAAATTCAAGACGCTATTGCATTGTGTCATTTCTTTCAAATAACTTCTTCCTCTGCCCTTTACATTAACAGCTATACATCAATTTATCAATGGATGTCACTTTGAAAACAGGCCCGTCTTCAAAAGAGAGTTGCGATTGATATTCCATATAATTTGAATAATATAAGTCTCCTACAATGTTGAAAGCCCATCTGTACTAGTTTGGCCAGGAGGGATTAGACCTCCCTGCATGGTCACCGACAGGTGGTTATCTCATCAAATCAGCTCTCAATTAACATAAGAAAAAGAGGATCATGGGTAATAGGCATTGTTTGCTATATAGAGGGCACAAGTAACTATAAGCAGTGCAGTGGGGCTTTAAAGAAACAAATAGCAACTTCAGATATATGTCTTGTCTTTTCAAAGGCATTTGGAAACTGAATAACTGCCGTAAAGCTACATTATAAGTTCTTGGATATCCCATAGAAAGGCATATTAATACAACTAGCATGTTTTTCGATAGAGTACCTTTGTGCTAAGTCACATTCCCTCATCTAGGTTACTGCTACCAAACTGCAGAGCCTGCACATGAGGTTCACCTCAAAATTGTTCAGGCAACGGATAATTCAGTGTTTGGCGCTGGTGGGATCACAATGCCGTTGTTCAGCACATATTTTGGAACCAGCAACCTTTACAACTTGGCTAGTTTGACGTCACACTTCGGTACTCTATTGGATTTCAATGAACTTGGACTTTAGACAGTTTTGAGAAAGCAGCCCCGGGACCTTGAATCCTCGGTCAAGACTTAAAACCACTCAGTAAAGTTGACCCATTATTTCTGTGTAGTTAGCTTAACTCAGAGTCCAATGAAGAAAAGATATTCATGATACAATTTTTGTTATATGCACATTTAATAGATTTTTGTTAAATACATTTCTGAATTAGTATGAGCCTCTTTGAACACGTACCACAGCTTAAATTACAAGAAACAAGAATACAGCTTAATTCATAGTGAAACATACATGTATTTCAGAACAAAACCCAATTTTTTTTTCACCTCGAGTCCAGGCGAAAATAATCTTAGAACTATGACATAACATATATAAAAAATATAATATTCAAACTCTATATCAAAATTCAATGAGTATGGAAAGAAAGAAGGGATGAATGAGGAATAGGAGCAAGGAGCAAGAATCAACAAAAGGTGAGAAACGAATGAAAGGAAATGAAAGGAAGGGTAAGTAAGAGGAATATATCAAGAAAGATGAGGTGAAAAACATGTGTAATGAGCCTTCTGTTAATTAGCTTTAAAATGTACAGATCCTCATGGCTTGTACAAACCACCAATATATAAAACATGTATTAAGAATTATTAAACTAAACATTTGACAGGAAACATCAAGTATTGTAAGTATTGTAGTTATGAAACTTCTCCAGGTGGTCAAATTCAAACATAGTACAATTGTGAAATTAAGTATGATCAAAGATATCAGTCGTGTTAAACGTACAGTAAATTAAAAAGACTCAAGGCTAGTGAGTAGACGGGCATGTCATTTGAGCAGCTATCTTGAGCAGCTGAAGACAGGAACATATAGAGAACCAGTGTCTCAAGGTCCATTTCATTGCTGCCCCAATGGCTACCAAGCTATGGGACATTGATAAATAGATAGATGACACCATCAGACTATGGAATGGTCTCTCTGCAAGTGCAATCGCCTGTACCTCAGTAGCCAGCTTTAACATCCATATTGTGAATGACTTACCGGTACACCATTTTTCTTCAATGAATAAATAGTGTAGTTATCAATGCAGGACTTTGTATCTTCCTACAGTCCCCATCTCTAGAGATGTAGCAAGGTCCATTTCATTACTGCCCCAATGGCTACCAAGCTATGGGACAGCGATAAATAGATAGATGACACCATCAGACTATGGAATGGTCTCTCTGCAAGTGCAATCGCCTGTACCTCAGTAGCCAGCTTTAAGACTGAGGTGCAGTAAACACAGTTGCGCTAGGATTGCGCTTGTTCTTTCTTTTAACTGCACATAGATTAGATCTTCCACAGCATTGTACATATTTACTGCACAACTTTAAGAGTATGAAGATACACCGACAACATGGTGGCCTGTATACTTCTACAGAAGAAGAAGAAGAGTATTCTACAGAATATCATCTCCATGTCATTAGTCAAACAAAGAGCCACTTTCGCAATACAACACTTTTCTCCGAGACAGATTACTTAATTTTGAGAATTCTCTCTGCCCTAATGCATTTCAAGTCAGTACATCACCTAATTTTGGAGGGATACATTGTAACTCCTCTGTACCATTTCTTCATTTTTTCATCACAAACAATAACAAGCAACATGAAACAAAAATAATAAGTGTATTCCTTGCCCTTCTATGTGACAAGAAAGAAATATAAATCGCATTTATACTGACAAAATAATAAGTGATGATTTTTAGAGTGTAGATTTGAATTCTTCATTGAACGACCGTCCAATGATGAGTCTTCTAATTTCGCTGGTCCCTGCTCCAATCTCAGCGAGCTTGGCATCGCGGAGCAGCCGACCGGTAGGATAGTCATTGATGTATCCATTACCCCCTGACAAAACAGAAAGTGGAAAAAGAAGAAAAAAAATTGTTACCATGAAACGAACATGCGTTTGATACATATTTAGTTTGGGGAGCTATAAAATGACATGATGCCTCTCCAGTTCATAATAATTATAATAAGGCTTCAAATAAAAACTTGTTGTATTGCCCTTTGCGACCGACCCCAAAATCTGAAAATCTACGGCCGGCAATTTTAAAAAAGTTTCTTTTTTAAACCGTTTTTTTAGATTTTTTTTAATTAATGAATAAGAAAATATGTATTTTGTTAGTTTAAATAAGATATAAATGCATAAAAAAAAATCAAGTTATGAGAAAAGAAAGGAAAAAAACATTAAAAAATTGAAAAATATCGGCCCAAAGAGGGCGACAAAAGAAAATAATAATAATATTTGATATGAACAATCAAACATGTAAATTTCTGAATGTTGAGTTCTAAATAGTTATATGAATATTGGGGAATTGCAAGATTCTAAATAGGCTCCAAAATCGCAGTGACATCATACCAGTCATGTGATTTTCTACATCCATATTGTGAATGACTTACCGGTACACCATATTTTTTCTTCAATGATCGAATTAAAGATAAACTTTAGTACTGGTAATGCGATTGCATTGTGAAAGAAAAGGTGTGGAAAGGATCAGAAACAGTTGATCATGTAGCATGTAAGTATTGGTGTGCACTGCAAGGTTCTGGAGTCATCAAAATCATAATAAATTTGACCGAGTCTTGGTAAAGTAACAAGCACTGTACACAGAAAGCTATATATGGGACAACACACATGGTGCCGTGGCTAGTACTACCTCGATTTCCTTGTCTTTCTATGCTCATTACTCAGCCAGTATACATTTTCTTCCAAAATTGTTTGGTACATGTCATTTAATTGTAATCTTGAACATTCAGTGTAAGTTTCGTTTGATTCAGTGAGAAATAATTTTCTTTTTACGTACCAGAACTGGAGTTTATCTTTAATAGTGTAGTTATCAATGCAGGACTTTGTATCTTCCTACCGTCCCCATCTCTAGAGATGGGGCCCTTTTTTTAAAGGGATTGGATAACTTTGTCTCAGATTCTGAAACAAAATCCTGGATTTAGCTCATGCTGCAATCGTAATTATAAACCTTAAGGTCAGACAAGCCGATCGCCTGTCTGCTTATTAAGATATTTATGATGGGAAATCAAAATCAAATTTTGCGTTTACCTAATGGTTTTAATAACACTACAGTCTATTGGGAAAAACAAGTACCCGGTATGGTAAAACCGGTCACTAAAAGATTTTTACTTTTTGAGGCACTTCTTGATCATTTTGAAGCGTAATTTGGCTTCAATATTACACCATATCACAGACACTGGTAACACGTAGGGCAATGCATCTCAGATTTAAATTGTTAAACGATGCCTTTAAATCGAGATGCCACGTACCTAAACACTGAATGGCATCTAAGCAGACTTGTGTCGCCGTCTCGGCAGCTACAAGAATCACCCCTGCGCAATCCCTGGCGCTCACATGACCACGATCTGCAGCACGAGCAACGTTGTAAACGTACGACCTGACTGAATTTAACCTCGTGAACATATCAGCCATCTTCCCTTGCATTAACTGAAAATAGAAAAGCATATCTTTGTAGAATTATCTACAAATAAATCTTTAGATGTTACAAAAAGCTTTATGTTTAGTATGTTATATGAAGAAAATACAGTCCACATGTTGGTTTATCATAAGTAAGAAATCTGTTTCAATATGCACAAAGCAATCAAAATCATTACAGAGACATCTCCCCCCCCCCCCCCCTTGTCCCTCTCTTTTCTCTCTGTCTCATTTTCTCTCTCTCTCTCTCTCTCTCTCTCTCTCTCTCACTTATGCTTGAGTCTACCTGCACATCTTCACTGATGTTGTTATATGCAAAGATGATTCCATGCCCTCCATTGATAATTGTTAAAAAGAAAAAAATCTTTAAAAATAATTGAAAACTTTATTTCACGTTTAAATTGGCACGATTAATATTTTCAAAAATTTCATTATGAATTCTGCAATCTCCAACTTTAAAAATTCCAGACTTTTAGCCCTGATAATAGTTAACTTTTAAGTTATTATCAATCAATGTCAAACATATTTTCTCTCCACATTTAGTACAAATGATGCGTGCAAATACGTTCATTATATGATATATCCATACTCAAGCTGAGGCTGTATGCATCTATTGTACGAAGTAAGTGCATAAATAGCCTCAACAAGAGTGGATAAATCATGTAAGGAACAAATGAAAACATGCATCATTGGTTTTATACAACAAAACTCCTAGATCATTGTTATTTGATGTAAAAAGAATTAATATCAAGATTGTTACGTGTCATTATCGCTGGCAAATATATCCCACATTTAATGGATTAACTTTGGCCTGCACACAGAGATAAGTGCACTAAATACCTTTACGCGCACTGCTTAAACAGTACCGGATAGAACCGGAAGCTATAACATGCTTCCCCATGTAAAAACTTGGGATAGTCTCAGTGAATGGATCACACGTGACCACGTTCAACCAATCATTTGATTAGGATCTAGGAGTGAGTTGTATAACATGAACTACATGTCTCTCTCTCTCTCTCTCTCTCTCTCTCTAAGTGCCATATCGTTTGACTTTGGCGATCATGCTGTTCCACAACCCTCGGCTCCTAGCCTTCTGTATTAGTACCACCCCAGTTCTTTCACTCCTCTCTCTTCCAACAATTTCTGCAGACTGTCCATCCAAAGTATCCTCCTTCATATCCTACTCCTTCTTCGCACAATTTTCCCTACATGCATCTTACCTGAAACTCTCCGATAGGTCGACCAAACTGCTTTCTTTGATGAAGGTATGGGAATGCTACATCACAAGCTGCCTGCATTAAACTGTGACCAAAAAAACACAAAGCTACCAGATCAAATTAGACACTGGGATTTCAGGAAGATATTGGTTTATCAAATGTATCTTGTGTTCGACAAGCTCACTTTGATATACGATGGGGGGTTGGGTGTTTAACAAAACATAAAGCCTTCTTTTGGATTGCATGACAAAAATTTAATCAAATAGCACTAACTATCATGCTTACATGTATTTTTCCTTTAGTATATTGTCCAACATAAACTGCTTCAAGTTGCTTGTTTTAAATCACATGTCCGGATACACAATCTGCCTGGAAAACACAATGTCTGGGTATAAAATTTAAAAAAATAAAGCTATTACATATTTTTTAATACACATTTTGAAATCTGCATGCAATTAATAATTCATTCAAGTTATTTCACTCTTCTATGTGTTTGCCGTTTCCACTTTTTTGTATTCTATTATTTTTTACCCCTGATGATTATAATAAATTGCAATGTAGCAATTAGGCACCTTGGTACATGTACCAATGAGTTTTTTATCGCAAAGTTTCACTGTCCTTAAGTTCTGGGGGGGGGGGGGGGTGTTTCACAAAGATCCTAAGTTGAACTTTTCTCTAAGTTGGACTTAACAATTATGGAAAGCCGTTACCAGCCTTGAATTTGTTTTGTAAAAGTTATTTTAAAAGGCATAAATGTTGATTCAAATCATTCATATTTTCTATTATCAAGGAGATTTCATGTTCTTGATGTGGAAGGAATTTATAAAAAGACAAAAATATTTGAATTTTTGCTAGTGAATATATTTTGTTTTAAGGCTACAAATGGCTCTCCATAATATTTAAGTCCAACTTAGAGTTAAGTTCGATTCGGGATCTTTGTGAAACACCCCCTGCACAAAACGTGAGTGTTTGGGACTGAAGCAGACTCTTACCCGATTGGTCCACCAGCCAGAACCAGCCTCTCCAGATCCAGACCACTCATCAAGACGTAGACTCCTTTGTTCAGGGACCCCATCATGTTCTCAACTGCTTAAAATAAAGAGAAAGTTTGGTCACATATATACAGGTATGTAATGGTACTTGTACATGGAGTATCATGCTACATGATTTAAATGATACAAACTCATGCATTATTACATTGTGTCCACTACCAAATGTACAGGCAGATATATACATGAAGAAGTTTTAATATTTGTTTTTAATCAGCTGAAAAGATACTTTTTTAAACAAAAATTCTTTCTTTTTTGTTCTAAAAAATATTGAAAAAGAGAAACTAAAAATTAGGTGTCACATATTAATGCCTATAATAATTTGTTGTCAAGACCAATCCACTTGTAAAAATAAAACTTTACCTGGCACTGAGCAATCTTCAAAGACCAATTTTAATGAGTAAGACCCTCTCCAAACCCTTTTCAGAACCTTTGGAATCTTAAGTTCATTCGTAAATTGAAAACCTCTGAAGGCTATTTCATCTATTCATTTCTTCCTCCCTGGAACTCTACCATCTCTAAAGACCAAGGACCTGTTTCACAAAGCCTTTTTTTCAATGACAAAAATCAGTGACAAATCTACTGATATCCAATCAGAAGCAAGGATTTCACTAGCTTATAATGAAACTTGTCATTTGTCACTGATGACAAGTTTTGTGAAATGGGGCCCAGTTCATATGTGAAAGACACCATTGAAACTATCACTTACCCGGAACTTTACAGTCTTCAAAGACCAGTTCACATGTGTTTGACCCTCTCATGCCAAGTTTGTCGAGCTTCTGTGCGGTGCTGAATCCATCCATGCCCTAATGAAGATATCAAAACAAAAAAATTCAAGGTACAAGACATTTAATTTAACCTCAACCATAAAAACATAAAACAGTAGTACAAAATACATTATGGAATATGGAAAGGACCAAAAGAAAAGAAAATATTGAGAGGAATGGCGCTGAAAGAAAGTGAAAAAACAACAAAACAAATACCAAGTAAATACAGATGTACGGGTTTACGATCAAACTTTGCCATGATAAGGATTTTCTGTGGTCAAAGGTATCATTTTACTTTATTATAGAGGAGGGAGGTACAAGTTATTGTAGAAAGTGAAACACTGTAGATAAAAACAAAGATGAGGGAAATGAGATGGAAAGGTGAAAATAGAAAAGATTGAAAGAGAAAATCTAATGAAGGACAAAAACAGAGGACTGACTTATACAGATGAGAAAAAAAAGAGAATTGGAAGAAAAAGGAGCATGATATGCTGCGGCTACTACTACTACTGGATAAAAAGGTCCATAAATAAATAAAAATCTAGATTAATACCTTTTCGATGAGGAATGTTGTGATGCCTTGGCTTGGTTCTACACCAAGGTCTGTTTTGGCGTAGACTACCAGCACATCTGCATCGGGTCCATTGGTAATCCAGAATTTGCTGCCATTCAATAAATAGTAGTCACCTACATGTACCATGGACACAAAAATTTGAAAGGTGTTAACATACATGGAAAGCTAATTGACCGGGCATTGTTCTACTTGCGCGTATAATGCAACGATGCAATGGTTTTTATCTGGTATTTATCTTTAAGTTCTACAAGCACTTGCAGAAGTTTAAATCTCCGTGTATAAGGCGCACTTTTTTGCCGCCGAAAGAATTTGAAAGTCGGGGATGCGTCTTATACGCAGGTACAGAAAAAAAAAGTTTTTTTTTTTTTTAGTTTTGATTTATGGCGCTATGCCTGGCAATGTCTCCCAGCTCAGTAATCAGTGTGTTGACTCACCACTCGGAAACTACAACAACACTCAAATTTGTCTGTCATCTTGGTTTGAAAGTAATCTTTCTAATAGATCTCAATATGTAGTTTATAATAATAATTCCTCAATTTTGTTTTCTATTCATATCATGCATGACTATTGACGTTTGGCATAGAACACAGTGCTTCTGCTAGGTGATGTGATGAGGCTGGTGTGGGACACTTGGTATCATGAAGCCTTAGAGTCTGGACCTGTTTTTAATTTACATTAATGATCTTATACATTTTTCTACAACGACATTGTTACAACTTCACCTCGATGTAAAATGAAGATCCTTCCCCGCGTGGGTTTTCTTTCTTTTTTTTTCTTTTTTTGCCCCAAAATAGGGGTGCGCCTTATACACAGAGATTTACGGTACCTTTTCGTTCTGCCTTGAGCTTCATGGAAACAACATCAGATCCACTTCCAGATTCACTCATTGCTAGAGCTCCAATGTGCTCTCCACTGATAAGCTACATGTACATCATGAGACAAATATTCAAAACATGAATTTGACAATTACATGATATCTCCTTTAAAGATAAAGACCAGTTATGGTCATGCGATTGCATTGTGAAAGAAACGTTGTGAAATCGATCAGAAAAGGTTGATCATCTAACATAAATGTACTGCAAGGTTCTGGAATCATCAAAATGATAAGAAATTTGGCCCAGTCTTCATAAAGTTACAAGCACTGTACACAGAAAGATGTATATGGGACTACGCACACGTGCGTTTTTATCTCTCACACACCAATAGATAACTAATTTACCAAATATATCAATTAGTAGGCGGTTTCCCGGCAAACTTGTTGTCATCATTTATTATTCAAAACATATTCTTTCACATGATTGGCAATAAGAGCTTCCATTTCATATTTTTGAAATTGGGGCGTTTCCAATACTGGTCTTTACCTTTAACCCTTTCAGGACAGGATTTATTTGTAGGGCTAAATTGATGTGTTGTTCTTCAAATTGGCAACAATAATATTTTTCTTTTATCGCTACAATGATAGGATAAAATGCAATGTTTCTGACAACGATATATACACGGGCGAGAGTGTTGTCGAAATCTTGTTTAAAATGGCTAGTATTTATAGAAAATCATTGATTGTTAATCTCTCATGTGCTGCCAATTTAAGGACTTTAAAACTCATTTTCCTTTTCAACTTTCAAGCATCACATGCAATATAGTCATGAAACAAAAAATGGGTGCAGCATGTGCAGAAACAAGGGCTCTGAGTTAAAGGTTATTGAGCCAAACCACAAAATGTGGAATAATTGTTGAGAAGGTTGTAAAACATATGTTCAGTGTCAATTGCTCTGTGCTCAATTTCCTAAATTTCAAAAAAACATTCTTACCTCAACCCTGTACTCGATACTATACTTAAATCCAAACTTAAACTTAAAGTCCATTGAACTTTAAGCCTATCCCTTCATCTTTGCAATAAAGTCAACAGCATTTTTCGCTAGAGTAAATATCAGATCATCCCTGAGAAATTGAATTAACATAAATCCCTATGCTACATGTTCACAATATTACATTTAAAAGAGCCCCTCCCCCCAAAAAAAAAAATTAAAAAAAAAACATATATAATAATAATAATAATAATAATTAATAAATAAAAAAATAATAAATAAATAAATTAAAAAATTTAAAAAAAAATTTAAAAAAAATGTGTGGCAAAAATGAAATAGTACATGTATAAAGTTCTTCACATTTCAGCCGCTTAGAAAACACAGTTAAGTGCGTACACGTAGGGTTATTTTTTGCATCAGTTACAGTGTACCATTTTCTCCATTTTTTACATTTTCGTTTAATGCAGCACTTATTTGTTCAGCAGTTTCCTATGTGTCTTATGTGAATCCAGTATGGCTTAATACTAATAGGTTACAATTCACACATCATTATAAGGATTATAAGTAGAGCTTTTTTCCTATTTTATAGTAAACCCACCTTGGACAGATATTTTGCCTTCTGGTCCTCGCTCCCATTCCTTACAAGCTGATTGACACAGAGGTTGGAATGGGCTCCGTAACTCATACCTATACTTCCAGACGCTCTCGATAATTCCTCCATGATGATCACATGATCAGTGTAACTTCCTCCCAATCCTCCATACTCTTCTGCAAAAACAAAAACAATAAAAAATGTCCTTTGGCAAGACATTGATCTACATTTACCACACTCAAACAAGATGATCTAAATGGTACCTGGCAGGAATTAATTCCTTGAAAGGCTAGAGCGCCGTAATGGCCGCCTTGCTAAATAAAGCCAGTGTAATGATCGTGAGGCGCCAGGAGCGTCACAACGTGGCGGACATGTGCGCTATATAAGAAGCCATTATTATTTTCATTATTATAAAAAAAAATATGATTATTTGAATCCCTGCCATGGCATTACCATTTTGGGGCAAGACATTGATTTTTGGGGCCTCACTTCACCCAGGTGAGGTAAGTGGATACATTATAAAGAAGAACTTGGCTACAGCTGGAGTAAGAATCGAAAGCACTTTGTAAATGAATAAAGCAATGATAAATATGTAGAACCGAGTATCCTATTGGTATCAATGGATCTAAAATACGAGATGGAAATTATTAGAATCACTGCAATGACACTACTGTCCTTTCGCAAGAGCTGCAAGACATTAATCTACAATTGCCACACTCGACCCGGGGGAATTCCCTTAGAAGAGCGATAATAATCCCTATGATAGCATAGCAATGCATTTGCAGGTTGAATGAGGACAGCTTCGACACAAGGGTGGGAAGAAACGAATCTGCCTTGACTGAGCTTGAGGCTCAATTGACGGACGTATTCAGATTGTCTAAAAGAAGATTTATAAACATGTACATGTGTGTATACATGTACAGTATATCATACCTGGTGCAGTGATCCCAAGGAAACCCATACTGCCCATCTTCTTAAAGAATTCCTAAGGAAAACAAACAAATTTAAAGAAGCAAAAGTGAAGGAAAACAAGTCAACCATTTAACAAAGAAACCTGATATTGTAAGACTTTGGTGTAGACTACATGTACATTGTACATATTTGCACTGTCAAGAAAAGATTTTAAAAAGTAATAAATGATATTTAAAAAACAGATTGTTGACCATTAAAAAGAAGGAAAAATATATTTGAATAAAGAAAGAGACAGTAACATTAATCATTTATAAGCTTCCTTGTTAAATTTAAATTTGTTATTATTCAAACCAATCATTTTTTTATTTTGTTGTGTTTTATATCATGAAATAACAAAATGTTGTCACTTTCAGTATCTAAGCATGTGATTGGGCTAGGTGAATGACAAGTTTGAAAATAATTATCGGCAGTATGAAACTATTAATTCCATAATATGTTTGATAGATGATATTAATCTGCTATACAATGCAGATAATTACACTAATTACTTTTAAAGGGTACCAAATCCACTTGAAATCAAGGATGATCATAAAAATCACAAGAAAGTACAACATGTGTAGGATAATAGAACATTATAACAAGAAACATAAAGAGGTACCGGTACGATTATAGAACAAATCAAAGAGATAGAAGAGTTTTTATGATTTACTGTACATAACAAAGCTTTCCTTAACTTACCCTCAAGTTATCAAATGTATTTTTGGCATCGATTTCAGCTGCATAGGGTGCCAACTCCTGCTGGGCAAATTTGAATACAGTTTCTCGGAGCTACATTGAAAAGGAAATTAAATGAAGAACGTTCAATAGATGTGAAAGCTTTGAATAAAAATTCTATGTTCAAATCTAAATACCATCTTCTTACGCTCTCTACTCTAGTGTCCTGATGTTTGCTTTCATTTCTCTACATTTTTCTCCTTTGAAAATCCTCTTCCTCTCCTTTGTCTCCAATTGAATTAACGCCAGGGAGCTCCAGGGATAATAGAGATTATCTGATGGTGATAATGATAACAAGGATGATGAATTGATGATGACGACGACGACGATGACGATAAATTGAAAAATAATAATAATAGTCTAGTCTAGTACGGTACAACTTAGTACTATAATTAGGGAGGCCAATGCCCGGGCGTAAGGCTTCTACGCCTACGATTTGTGCGCTCGTCGTCCAAGTCAGAAAATTACCAGAAGAAAAAAAAAGGGGAAAAAAAAGAAAACAAATATCTATGGAATAAAATGTATAACAAATACACAATTACACACTCCACAACATACCTATAATCACGGATCTGTAACAGTCTTTCACCCTTTGTTGACGATCTTGCAGATTTTGACGTATTTTGATCCAATAATTGGGCTAGCAGACGAAAATAACGGACGCACAAGAGAAACTAGAAGGGTCCTAGAGGGCGATGAGGTTAGCTCACTAAAATCCTTCTCAATGACTGAAGGTAGAGCCTAAAAATATGGAATCAATTTAACATCAAAGAACTTTTGATAGAGATTAACATATCAGATGTGCACAAATGTCACTTTTAACAACTAGAAAATATAACGAAAAAGGATTATATCTTTTTAATTGCAGATTTTTACAAACTGCACATACGAAGGTAGATAGAGTATGATGTTTTTGTCAATCTTGCGTTGGTTTGAGCCCCATAGCTAGAGCCATCTCAAATTGGGGAGGAAAACTGTGAACAAAGACATGATTGTTCGAGCCCCAAATAGAGATCTTACGACATCATAATATGAATAATGTATGAGCTCCGGTCGGAACGCCCACCGAACAAATTTTGCTAGTCTCACACACAGTACCTTATTCTCACAGCACGATCGAGTGTCGAGCTTGTACAGTAAGTCATATATGAAAAATGTTTAAAAAATATATTTCACTAAAAAAATGTCTACGTGAGCAGTCTATACTCCAATTGAGAAGTTAGGACGGAAAGATATGATTGGATGATGTGATTATGATACATGGTTAGTTGTCGCGTACAGCTTAGAGAGAGAGAGAGAAAGAGAAAGAGAGACCCAGTTGTTTCTTTCCTTCTTTTTT
>JAVYIG010013353.1:0-47902 GCA_035222895.1 Strongylocentrotus droebachiensis
TTTGATTCCAATTATGTCTTATCTTTCACAGCGTCTGAATCGTGAGCTTTTCATCCATGCTGAGCCAGACGTTCAATCGGACTGAGGCCCAGTAAGTAACTCAACCAATATTCTGAAAATAGATTCATGAGATATCTGCATTTTCAATACTGATGGTAATATCATGGATTGCCAAGGGTATTGGTTCATATCTAATGAAGAAAGCTATACAACTAAAATAACAATATGTGTGATAGGTATATCGCAGCTTTTGAATTGTAAAAGGAATTGCCTTACCAAGTGGTATAGGTTGGTTCACCATTGAAGTCTTTCATGATATTTTACCATGATCCTAAATTAATCTCATGTAATTAAAAAATAATAATGAGATCGATGAACTTTGATGTTGACATTTTGAATACTATACATTAATGATAGTATTCTAGAAACTTTCAGTCATTTTAGACCTATTGCTAAACAGTTTCTTTCCTTCAATAATCATGGGTGAATGTTAAAGGTAATACAAAGTTTTGGGAGATTTTGAAAATTGGGTGGCTAGTGATTCTTTACAATTTTGATATATTTGGATGCCCCTGTGGATGTATTATAAGCACTAGAAAATTAAGCCCCTAAAACACTTCTGCTTTCAAGAAAAATTGAATATAAAAATTTACCGGTGCTCCCGGTAAATTTTGATAAGTTTCAAATGTGATGTATAATTTCCAAACAGGAATAGCTAATCGGTCGATTTTAGTCCAGAAATATTGTTTCATAGCTTAAATAATATCTTGACCTTGAGAGGGAGCTTTACAACATAAAGAGTTTACTATTTACAATTGTATAACTTTAGACTTGATTTCAACCACGACAATGACCACTGAATATTGTAGGATCGCATATGCTTAATTCCAATATGTTCATTTGAACCGAAGTCACCATAACCATAACCCCATACCAAAACTTTGTATTACCTTTAAATAGTATATGAAGTGGAGAAACAAAATCTATGACTTGTTTAAAAAGTTCATAACTGCAACGTAGAGAATACAATTGTGAATACAATATATTTTTGGGTATTCTCCAGCAGGCAGACGTGAAATAAGAGCTACCATCATACAAGGACTCCCAGTATACAACATATTCTAAATTCATCTGTAAAACCAGCATTCCTGCCTTCCTGCCTAATTCACACCATATTCACCGCCAGCATTCCTGCCTTCCTGCCTTTCCCGCCGCATTCACACCAGATTCACCACCAGATTCACCACCAGCATTCCTGCCTTTCCCGCCGCATTCACACCAGATTCACCACCAGATTCACCACCAGCATTCCTGCCTTTCCCGCCGCATTCACACCAGATTCACCACCAGATTCACCACCAGCATTCCTGCCTTTCCCGCCGCATTCACACCAGATTCACACCAAATTCACCGCCAGCATTCCTGCCTTCCTGCCTTTCCCGCCGCATTCACACCAGATTCACCACCAGATTCACCACCAGCATTCCTGCCTTTCCCGCCGCATTCACACCAGATTCACCACCAGATTCACCACCAGCATTCCTGCCTTTCCCGCCGCATTCACACCAGATTCACCACAAGATTCACCGCCAGCATTCCTGCCTTCCTGCCTTTCCCGCTGCATTCACACCAGGTACACCACCAGAACCACCACCAGATTCACCACCAGCATTTCTGCCTTCCTGCTTTTCCTGCCGCATTCACACCAGATTCACCACCAGCATTCCTGCCTTCCTGCCTTTCCCGCTGCATTCACACCAGATTCACACCAGATTCACACCAGATTCACCACCAGCATTCCCGCCCCATTCACACCAGATTCACCACTTCGTCTGCCTTCCCAACAGGTACCGTTTCTTGACAGTCTATTCACTTATTAGTTTCCATCATTTGTACCATTATTATTTGATGTCCTTGTATAGCTCTTATTTTACGTGGATTCTATAGTGTTGCTTCCCATGGCAAGAGGTTCATTGTTGACAAAATTTTATGTATGGATGGTTAACATTGAACAAGAAATGTTCCATTTGTCTTCCTAAAATGGTCCTTATGACCTATATTCACATTATTGCCTCTTTCCCATTACCTACTTCCATATCACATTACGTCCATATTCCAATGTTTTACATGATGTGGTTTCCTAGTTCCACAATGCCGCGGAATGTCACTTCCCTTGTATCCAATTCAGTTTACATATATATATTTTTTTCATATAAGAATGCCATTCTATGGCTAAAAAAATTGACCTGGGGTTGTGAAGTGTCTAGGTTCATGGTCCAGCAAAGCATTTATGTTCTTGGGCAAGACATTAATCTATATATTTTCCATTGTCAATTTCATTATTGTTAATTATATCCCTTTCTACATCTCTGATTTAGAATCATGCCATTCTATAGCTAAAAGAATGGACCTTGGGCTGTGAAATGTCTGAGTTTACGTTCGAGCAAAGCAGTTATGTCCTTGGGCAAGACATTAAGCTATATATTTCCCATTGTCAATTTCATAATGTTAATTCATATCCCTTTCTAAGTCTCTGAATAAGCATTTGTTCTCATAAACACTCCATTCTTTGGTATAAACAATTGACCTGGGGTTGTGAAGTGTCTTGGTTCATGGTCCAGCAAAGCATTTATGTCCTTGGGAAAGACATTCGTCAGTTACTTTATTTCCAATTATATCCCTTTTATGTCTCTGATTAGGTATAAACATGCCATTCTTTGGTATAAACAATTGACCTGGGGTTGTGAAGTGTCTTGGTTCATGGTCCAGCAAAGCATTTATGTCCTTGGGAAAGACATTAATCTATATATTTCCCATCGTCAGTTACTTTATTTCCAATTATATCCCTTTTATGTCTCTGATTAGGTATAAACATGCCATTCTTTGGTATAAACAATTGACCTGGGGTTGTGAAGTGTCTTGGTTCATGGTCCAGCAAAGCATTTATGTCCTTGGGAAAGACATTAATCTATATATTTCCCATCGTCAGTTACTTTATTTCCAATTATATCCCTTTTATGTCTCTGATTAGGTATAAGCATGCCATTCTTTGGTATAAACAATTGACCTGGGGTTGTGAAGTGTCTTGGTTCATGGTCCAGCAAAGCATTTATGTCCTTGGGAAAGACATTAATCTATATATTTCCCATCGTCAGTTACTTTATTTCCAATTATATCCCTTTTATGTCTCTGATTAGGTATAAACATGCCATTCTTTGGTATAAACAATTGACCTGGGGTTGTGAAGTGTCTGGGTTCATGGTCCAGCAAAGCATTTATGTCCTTGGGAAAGACATTAATCTATATATTTCCCATTGTCAATTTCATTATTGTCAATTATTTCCCATTCTAAGTCTCCAAATACATATATTTCTTCAAATAAAAATGCCATTCTATAGCTACAAGAATGGACCTTCAGTTGAGAAATGTCTGGGTATATGGTACAGCAAAGCAGTTATGTCCTTGGGCAAGACATTAATCTATATATTTCCCATTGTCAATTTCATAATGTTAATTCATATCCCTTTCTAAGTCTCTGAATAAGAATTTGTTCTAATAAACATGCCATTCTTTGGTATAAACAATTGACCTGGGGTTGTGAAGTGTCTGGATTCATGGTCCTGCAAAACATTCATGTCCTTGGGCAAGACATTAATCTGTATATTTCCCATTGTCAATTTCAAAATGTTAATTTATATCCCTTTCTAAGTCTCTGATTAAGCATAGATTTTTTCTTTAATACTTTTCATTTTTTGGTATAAAAAATTAACCTGGGGTTGTGAAATGTCCTAGTTCATGGTCCAGCAAAGCATTTATGTCCTTGGGCAAGACATTAATCTATACATTTTCCATTGTCATTTTCATAAAGTCAATTATATCCCTTTTTAAGTCCCTTTCTAAGTCTTTGATTAATAAACATGCCATTCAATAGGTAAAAGAATTGACCCGGGGTTGTGATATATCTGGGTTCATGGTCCAGCAATGCATTTATGTCCTTGCGCAAGACATTAAAGATGAAGTTGAGTTCTGGTCATGCAATTGCATTGTGAAAGAAACGGTGTGGAATCGACCAGAAAAGGTTGATCATCTAGCATATAAGAATTTGTGCATATTGCAAGGTTCTAAAATCATCAAAATGATAAGAAATTTGGCAAAGTCTGGTAAAGTTACAAACACTGTACACAGAAAGATGTATATGGGACTACACAAACATGTGGCGTAAATATCCGGGTAGGATTTTTACGATGTTACATGACATATTGAGAATATGAAGGCATTTGAAGAGCCATGCTTTTCAGGGAACATGTCTTATCTGATGTTCTTCCACACTTGCATAATAAGAATGATAACGCTCACAAATTATTTTTCACCTCTTCCCAGAACTCAACCTTCTCTTTAAGCTCTATATTTCCCATTGTCAATTTCATTGTTTCAATAATATGGCTTTCCAAGTCTCTGATTTTTAACTCATTCCATTTTATACCTAAAAGAATGGACCTTGGGTTGTGAAATGTCTGGGTTCATGGTCCAGCAAAGCATTTATGTCCTTGGGAAAGACATTAATCTATGTATTTCCCATTGTCAATTTCCCTTTTTTTTTTATCCCTTTCTACGTCTCTGGTTAAATATATATTTTTTCTTTAAAACACTCCATTCTTTGGTATAAACAATTGACCTGGGGTTGTGAGGTGTCTGAGTTCATGGTCCAGCAAAGCATTCATGTCCTTGGGCAAGATATTAATCTATTTATTTCCCATTGTCAATTTTAAAATGTTAATTTATCCCGGAAAATTTATATCCCTTACTACGTCTCTGATTACGTATATTTTTTTAATTAAACATGCCATTCTATAGCTACAAAAAGTTACTGGGGTTGTGAAGTATCTGAGTTCATGGTCAAGCAAAGCATTTATGTCCTTGGGCAAGACATTAATCTATACATTTCCCATTGTCAATTTCATTATTGTCAATTATATCCCTTTCTAAGTCTCTAAATACATATATTATAAAAATGCCATTCCATAGCTACAAGAATGGACCTTCAGTTGAGAAATGTCTGGGTATATAGTACAGCAAAGCAGTTATGTCCTTGTGCAAGACATTAAGCTATATATTTCCCATTTTCAATTTCATAATGTTAATTCATATCCCTTTCTAAGTCTCTGAATAAGAATTTGTTCTAATAAACACTCCATTCTTTGGTATAAACAATTGACCTGGGGTTGTGAAGTGTCTGGATTCATGGTCCAGCAAAGCATTTATGTCCTTGTGCAAGACATTAATCTATATATTTCCCATTGTCAATTTCAAAATGTTAATGTACAGTGCGTCCCAGAAAAAACGAAACCGAGAATTATCAATGTTTTATCATAACTTAGTCATATTTATAATTAAAAATGAACATTTTTGGAAAGCTTAGATCCTCCTCTTTCATTCAATGCAACTCATATGATGCATATTTCATGCATGAATGATTAAAATGAATTTGAAGAGAGGAAACCATAAAGTCATTTGGCGGACGGTTTCTGAATTTCAAAGAGAAAATCACATTTCTAGAAAGTTGAGTTTTTGCCCTTTCATATGACACCTCAACCTGAAAAAATGAGCAAGGAATGACATAGTTCTGTGTGTTTAAAGTAGTGCTTGCATTTCCATAATTTCATCAAACGAATTCGTTTTCACTACATGGCTGATTGTCAACTAAACGGAGTTAAGTCTGTTGTTAATTCTGTTGGTTGCTACGGCAGGCAGCAAGTGAAAACGAATTTGTTTAATGAAATTATGGAAATGCAAGCACTACTTTAAACAGAGAGAACTTTGTTATTCCTAGCTCATTTTTCCTAACTAAGGTGTCATATGAAAGGGCAGAAACTCAAATTTCTAGAAATTTGATTTTCTCTTTGAAATTCAGATATCGTCCGCCAAATGACTTTTTGGTTTCCTCTCTTCAAATTGATTTTAATCACTTATCCATGAAATATGCATTATATGAGTTGCATCAAATGAAAGAGGAGGATCTAAGCTTTCCAGAAATGTGTCATTTATCAATTACAATTGTGATTAAGTTATAATAAAACATCAATAAATCTCGGTTTCGTTTTTTCTGGGACGCACTGTATATCCCTTTCTAAGTTTCTGGTTAAGTATTTGTTGTCATAAACATGCCATTCTTTGGTATAAACAATTGACCTGGGGTTGTGAAGTGTCTGGGAAAATGGTACAAATAAAGCAGTTATGTCCTTGGGCAAGACATTAATCTGTATATTTCCCATTGTCAATTTCAAAATGTTAATCAGGTGGGCTGTATCTAATACAGACCACCTTATATTTTTGTTAAAATTGCCTTTATTTATTTATTTATTTATTAGGTGGGCTGTATCTAATACAGACCACCTTATAATTTTGTTAAAATTGCCTTTATTAGGTGGGCTGTATCTAATACAGACCACCTTATAATTTTGTTAAAATTGCCTTTATTATTATTATTTATTTATTTATTTTTCTTATTTCGACCCACTTTTTTGTGTTCAAGATAATTTGAAAATGGCTCAATCAAATATCTTAAAATTTAACACACATATGTATAGGCATATTCACAAAGCATAGGAAAATTTTCGACCTTGACCTTGACTCATGACGTCATCTAGGCGCCATTTTGTGAAAAAAATTGAAAATCAACTCATGATCATATCTTCATAACCAGAAGTAATTTCTCATTCATATTTATTAGGATCAAGGTCAATATGTGTCCGGTCAATTTCAGGTAAAAAAACGCGCGCGTGCGCGTACGTCTGCGCGTCAATGCGCGCGCAAATTTTTTAAATGCTCAAAATCGTCTCAAATTTTTTTGGCATACGTTTCAGGTCATTTTAAGCATTTTATAAAAAATCGCGCATAAGTGCATGCGCGCGCGTTCTCGCGCGTAACACCATTACAAAACATAGAATCGCCATTTTTTTTCTTTCATGATATTTCTCATATTTTTTCAAGGAATTTGATACCATGTTTATATCTTTATGACCATTAATAACAAGATGAGCGTCAATTCAAGATAAATGACAGTGCGCGCGAGCGCTTTTAATACATAGCATATATGGGAAAAAACATGCCTATACAAAAATCATTATAGCTCTTTGGAATGAACCGTGACCTTCAATTTTTTTTCATATTTGGATAGAGTATGAGTTGGAGATATGATTCCATGTCTCATTTGGCCATTAAGTGTATCGTGTCTTCATCATAATGACCTTCGAACTAAAAATAGGAATTTGCATATTATGACGTCAGCATATTTATGGAAAATTGATTGTATCTCTGTATATATTGATCAATTTTCTTCCAAATTTCGATATGTTGTAGCTATGATAATTGTCTACAAGTTTAATAATAACCATTCTTCATTTTGATGACGTCATTAGAGTGAAAATTTCGATTAAAGGCCTCATGTAAAAAATGACATAATTTGCATGTTATGCCTATAGAAGGTGATTTTAATTCACGTTATGAATCTACATGATATTGTTTTTTAAGAATTTGTAAGCAGTATGTCGCTTATTTTTGCTCTATTTTGTCTCAAATTTTAGTTGACCAGCCCACCTATACTTGTTCCAAACAAGTATTATATGTCTAGTTATTCTTTATTATTTATTTTTCTTATTTCGACCCACTTTTTTGTGTGCAAGATAATTTGAAAATGGCTCAATCAAATATCTTAAAATTTGGTACACATATGTATAGGCATATGAACAAGAAACAGCAAAGTTTTCAACCTTGACCTTGATTGATGACGTCATCTAGGCGCCATTTTGTGAAATTTTCTGAAAATTTACTCATGATCATATTTTCATAACGGTAATTCATTTCTCATTCATATTTATCACGATCAAGGTCAATATGTGTCCGGTCAATTTCAGGTCAAAAAACGCGCGCGTCCGCGTACGTCCGCGCGTCAGTGCGCGCGCAAAATTGTTAAATGCTCAAAATCGTCTCAAATTTGTTTTGCATACGTTTCAGGTCATTTAAAGCATTTTATAAAAAATCGCGCGTAAGTGCATGCGCGCGCGTTTTCGCGCGTAACACCATTACACAACATAGAATCGCCATTTTTTTTTCTTCATGATATTTATTATATTTTTTCAAGGAATTTGATACCATGTTTATCTCTTTATGACCATTAATAACAAGATGAGCGTCAATTCAAGATAAATGTCAGTGCGCGCGAGCTCTTTTAATACATAGCATATATGGGCAAAAACATGCCTATACAAAATCCATTATAGCTCTTTGGAATGAACCGTGACCTTCAATTTGTTTCATATTTAGATAGAGTATGAGTCGAAGATATGATTCCATGTCTCATTTGGCCATTAAGTGTATCGTGACATCATCATAATGGCCTTGGATCTCAAAATACGAATTTGCATATTATGAAGTCAGCATATTTATGTAAAATTGATTGTATCTCTGTAAATATTTATCAATTTTCTTCCAAATTGCGATATGATGTAGCTTAGACAATTTTCTACAAGCTCAGTCATCACCATTTTTCATTTTGATGACGTCATCATAGTGAAAATTACGATTAAAGGGCAAATATCAGAAATGTCTTAAGTAGCGTGTTATGCCTATTGAAGGTGAATTTCGTACATCTTTAATCTACATGACATTGTTTTTTTTAGCAGTATCTCGCTTATTTTTGCTCTATTTTGTCTCAAAGTTCAGTTTGACCAGCCCACCTATACTTGTTCCAAACAAGTATTATATGTCTAGTTTATTATTTATCAGGTGGGCTGTATCTAATACAGACCACCTTATAATTTTGTTAAAATCGCCTTTATTTATTTCTTTATTTCTTTATTTCTTTATTTTTCTTATTTCCACCCACTTTTTTGTTAGCAAGATAACTTTGTAATGGTTCAATCAAATGCTTTGATATTTGGCACACATATGTATAGGCATATGGACAAAACACGGTAAAGTTTTCAAACTTGACCTTGACTGATGACGTCATCTAGGCGCCATTTTGTGAAATTTTCGGAAAATCAATTCATGATCATATCTTCATAACCAAAAAGTATTTCTCATTCATATTTATCATGATCAAGGTCAATATCAGTCCGGTTAATTTCAGGTCAAAATACGCGCGCGTGCGCGTACGTCCGCGCGTCAATGCGCGCGCAATTTTTTAAATGTTCAAAATCATCTCAAATTTATTTTGCATACGTTTCAGGTCATTTTAAGCATTTTATAAAAAATCGCGCACACGAGCATGCGCGCGCGTTTTCGCGCGTAACACCATAACAAAATATAGAATCTCCATTTTTTTTTTTTTCATGATATTTCCCATATTTTTTCAAACAATTTGATGCCATTTTTATCTCTTTATGACCATTAATAACAAGATGAGAATCCATTCAAGATAAATGTCCGTGCGCGCGAGCTCTTGTAATACATAGCATATATGGGCAAAAACATGCCTATACAAAATCCATAATAGCTCTTCGGGATGCACCTGAACCTTAATTTTGTTTTCATATTTGGATAGAGTATGAGTCGGAGATATGATTTCATGTCTCAATTGGCCATTAAGTGTATCGTGACATCATCATAATGGCCTTAGAACTCAAAATACAAATTTACATACTATGACGTCAGCATATTTATGTAAAATTGATTGTATCTCTGTAAATATTGATCGATTTTCTTCCAAATTTCGATATGTTGTAGCGAAGACGATTCTCTCCAAGCTCAGGCTTCACCATTTTTTTATTTTGACGACTTCATCATAGTGAAAATTACGATTAAAGGGCGTATATCAGAAATTTCTTAAGTTTCGTGTTATGCCTATGGAAGGTGAATTTCGTTCACTTCATTAATCTACAAGACATTGTTTTTTAGCAGTATCTCGCTTTTTTTTGCTCTATTTTGTATCAAATTTTAGTTGGACCAGCCCACCTATACTTGTTCTAAACAAGTATTACATGTCTAGTTTTTCTTAATTCTCGCCACTTTTTTGTTAGCAAGATAACTTGAAAATGGTTGAATGAAATACCTTGAAATTTGGCACACATATGTATAGGCATATGGAGAAAACACAGTAAGGTTTTCAACCTTGACCTTGACTGATGACGTCATCTAGGCGCCATTTTGTGAAATTTTCTGAAAATGAACTCATGATCATATCTTCCTAACCAAAAGTAATTTCTCATTCATATTTATTATGATCAAGGTCAATATCAGTCCAGTCAATTTCAGGTCAAAAAACGCGCGCGTGCGCGTACGTCCGCGCGTCAATGCGCGCGCAAAATTTTTAAATGCTCAAAATCGTCTCAAATTTATTTTGCATACGTTTCAGGTCATTTTAAGCATTTTATAAAAAATCGCGCGTAAGAGCATGCGCGCGCGTTTTCGCGCGTAACACCATTAAAAAACATAGAATCGCCATTTTTTTTTCTTTCATGATATTTCTCATATTTTTTCAAGGAATTTGATTCCATGTTTATCTCTTTATGACCATTATTAACAAGATGAGCGTAAATTCAAGATAAATGTCAGTGCGCGCAAGGTCTTTTAATACATAGCATATATGGGCAAAAACATGCCTATACAAAATCCGTTATAGCTCTTTGGAATGCACCGGGATCCTCAATTTTTTTTCATATTAAGATAGAGTATGAGTCGGAAATATGATTCCATGTCTCATTTGGCCATTAAGTGTATCGTGACATCATCACAATGGCCTTGGAACTCAAAATACGAATTTGCATATTATGACGTCAGCATATTTATGTAAAATTTATTGTATCTCTGTAAATATTGATCAATTTTCTTTAAAATTTCGATATGTTGTAGCTAAGACAATTCTCTACAAGCGCAGTAATAACCTCTTTTCATTTTAATGACGTCATCATAGTGAAAATTTTGATTAAAGGCCTCATGTAAAAAACTTCATAATTTGCGTGTTATGCCTATAGAAGTTGAATTTAGTTCACGTTATGAATCTACATGATATTGTTTTTTAAGAATTTGTAAGCAGTATGTCGCTTATTTTTGCTCTATTTTGTCTCAAATTTTAGTTGACCAGCCCACCTATACTTGTTCCAAACAAGTATTATATGTCTAGTTTATATCCCTTTCTAAGTCTCTAATTAAGCATAGATTTTTTCTTTAAAACTTTCCATTTTTTGGTTTCAAAAATTAACCTGGGGTTGTGAAATGTCCTAGTTCATGGTCCAGCACAGCATTTATGTGCCTAGGCAAGACATTAATCTATACATTTCCCATTGTCATTTTCATAATGTCAATTATATCCCTTTTTAAGACTCTGAATAATTACATATTTTTTCATATAAAAATGCCATTCTATGGCTAAAAGAATTGACCTGGAGTTGTGAAGTATCTGAGTTCATGGTCAAGCAAAGCATTTATGTTCTTGGGCAAGACATTAATCTATATATTTCCCATTGTCAATTATATGGCTTTCTGAGTCTCTGATTTATAAACATGCCATTCTAAAGCTAAAAGAATGGACCTAGGGTTGTGAAATGTCTGGGTTCATGGTCCAGCAAAGCATTTATGTTCTTGGGCAAGACATTAATCTATATACTTCCCATTGTCAAATTTTAAAATGTTAATTTATCCCGGAAAACTTATATCCCTTACTACGTCTCTGATTACGTATATTTTATGAATTAAAAATGCCATTCTATAGCTACAAAAAGTTACCGGGGTTGTAAAATGTCTGGGTTCATGGTCCAGCAAAGCATTTATGTCCTTGGGCAAGACATTAATCTATATATTTCCTATTGTCAATTTCATAATTTTAATCTATATCCCTAAGTCTCTGATTTATAAACATGCCATTATAAAGCTAAAAGAATGGACCTGGGGTTGTGAAGTGTCTGAGTTCATGGTCCAGCAAAGCATTTATGTCCTTGGGCAAGACATTAATCTATATATTTCCTATCGTCAATTTCATAATTGTAATCTATATCCCTAAGTCTCTGATTTATAAACATACCATTCTATAGCTAAAAGAATGGACCTGGGGTTGTGAAGTGTCTGAGTTCATGGCAAGCAAAGCATTTATGTCCTTAGGCAAGACATTAATCTATATATTTCACATTGTCAATTTCAAAATGTTCATTTATATCCCTTTCTAAGTCTTTGATTAAGAATTTGTTCTCATAAACATGCCATTATTTGGTATCAACAATTGACCTTGGGTTGTAAAGTGTCTGGGTTCAAGGTCCAGCAAAGCATTCATGACCTTTGTCAAGACATTAATCTATATAATTATTTCCCATTGTCAGTTACTTAACTTCAAACTATATCCCTTTTTAATTCTCTAAGTATATACATATGCCATTCTTTAGCTAAAAGAATTGACCTTGGGTTGTAAAGTGTTTTGGTTCATGGCCCAACAAAGCAATAATATCTTTGGGCAAGAAATTTATTGATATGTGCTATTGTATATTCTACATTTTGTCCCTATCCTTCCTTATAATTCAAAATACACAATGCCACGTAAAGCCTTCACATCTAGATGTCAGTAGCTGACAGGGTTAAACAACATTGATAAGCAGTGGTAGCTATTGGAAGTCTGTACAGTTGATGCCGGAAAGGAAATATGTAAATATCAGGAGCTGACAGGGTTAAACAACATTGGTTAGCAGTGGTAACTGTTGGAAGTCTGTACAGTTGATGCTGGACGGGAAATATTGAGATGTCAGTAGCTGACAGGGAAAAACAACATTGGTTAGCAGTGGTAGCTGTTGGAATTCTGTACAGTTGCTGCCGGAAAGGAAATATGTAAATATCAGTAGCTGACAGGGTTAAACAACATTGGTTAGCAGTGGTAACTGTTGGAAGTCTGTACAGTTGATGCTGGACAGGAAATATTGAGATGTCAGTAGCTGACATGGTTAAACAACATTGGTTAGTAGTGGTAGCTGTTGGAAGTCTGTACAGTTGATGCCAGAAAGGAAATATTTAGATTTGGCACCAAGCAGGCATGATAATGAGCAGAGGGATAGATGGTCTTTCCTTCTTTTACCCTCATGAGGTCCTCCAAATAACTTGTGCAGGGGCACAGCGACCGGGCAAAATTGGGGACAAACGTCCTGTAATAATTAGTTAACCCCAAAAATGCACGTACTTCTTTGTTTGCGGTGTGGGGTCAGTTGCTATCAAAAGGATATGTCCTAGATAGTGCACTTTTGGCACTTGTAACATGTTGATGGCTTTAACTTGAAACCATGGATGGCTAGACGACTAATGACCTTCCCTAACCTTTTTACATCTCCAGTATATGGTTGCGTACCTCTTCGTACTGGGAAGGGGTGATACGCCTAAATCGCTCCCTAACTGGCTAGGGATTGTGACAGGAATGCGGTACGTGCTCTATGATTTCATTATGTTCTCAATAGAGAAAGCGCTGAATACATACATATTCTGAGACTACCGACTTAACTCTTATCAATGAATCCTTCCGGGGCAGGAGAGCCTGAAAAATCTAGTTGATCGGCCATTCAATCACCATGCATCTTCTTGTTCTGCCTGGTTGGCCTTATGGTGGTGGTGGTCTCTTGCATCTGGACGGATTTTAACGGTTGGCATAAATACACTTCCCCAAATTTGGCATGGTGAGACACCTACAGGGTGATTTCGTGGGGTTTTCTATCAAAATAGGTATGGTCTGGCCATCTAGTCGGGCCTTATATCTACCGTCACAATTTTGGGTTCAATATCAAGTTCTTCGGTACTACGACTACGTTATAGTTTATTGGGGAGTAAGGAAACAAAGATTTCCAATAGGGGGACAGGGAATAAGCTACGGATATAAAAGCTTTTTGACAGTGTAGACACCCGGGACCTGGTATCTAACAAGCATATGGCACCTTCGACCTTGTGTTATAGCTTTGCTTTCATTGGCTCTCCCTACCAACCGGTTTAAAATCTCTTTTGGGGGAGCTCCGGGGTTTTTGTTTTTTGGGGGGAGGAACACCCGAGTTGGAACCTACTGCTTGCCCAAGTGTGGTGGCCACTGCCCTTTTAGAGGCATTACTCTCCCTGATTTGCCATAATTTGCAGGATCGGGATCGGCTGGGGGTGTATGTGGGGGTAGATTCTGGGTAGGGGGGCCTGCATGGTTGAGGTAGTAATGCACACTCCACACAAAATGTCCCTCGCCCTCACACCTTAAACGGCCTAAAATTACATTTTTACCTCTGACATTTTTACCTCTGGCATTTTAACCTCTGGCATTTTTACCTTTGACATTTTTACCTCTGACATTTTAACCTTTGACATTTTTAACTCTGACATTTTTATTTGGCAAACAAAGGCCCCCCTTTGACGTAGGTCAACTCTTATTCCTGCTGTTCTTTGCCATCTACTTGTATCTGGGTAGTTTTGGAAGGGGCAGCAGTATTTGGTTCGGTCATGGTGGTAAGATTTTGCGCCTTTGTGCGTGTTGGATGTTGGCCACGGAAATCTTATGTTCTATCGCCTGTTCCATGGCCCGGGCAATCGACACCACCCCATCAAAATCATGCACACTCTTGTATCGATGCCTAATTGCCCCCTTCACCGTTATTGTCCATCAAATGTCTCATCTTTTGCATCCCCCTGGAAGTCCACCACTGCGCTCTACCCGTTCTACCAGCAATTGTAGCCGGGTACTGTACATTGCTATTGGCTCCCCCGCTGTCTGCCGGGTGCAATGCAATTGCTGTAATAGTACGGCCCGGCTTTCCACAGTTCCGTAGAACCCTCTAGTTTATATGGCCGATATCCTTCGTAGAGGCCTCTGGCCCCATGCTAAAAGCAATCTGCCCAGCCTCCCCCTCAGCGATCTCTGTACCATCCTATCTAGGGCATCCGAGGAGCAGGACTATAATCTTTTGACAAACAGTCGACTTCATACTTCCACCCCTCAAAACCTACCTTGCCCCCTTTTAGCCTTAGGTCCCCACTGAAAAAGGACAATAGGTGGGGTTTTCGTTCAACCACATCCTCTTCTAATTTCAAGTTTAGGGCTGCGAAGAGGACTCCTTGCACCTCTACTGGACTATCTAGCAACTAGCTGGGGTCCATTTTTCTTTGAAGTTTCCCAAGTTTGCTCTCGATTGGGAAAGACACAGTATGCTTACCTTGTAGTTCTGCTCTTACTGAATCCCGCCCAAACTTATTAACCACCAGCTTTCCTACTTCTTCAACAAATTCTTCTAACTCTCCTTCTGTCACTTGCATGCTTAATTCCTAATCAAGACTACCCGGTCCCCATGTATGCCTGCCTATTTATTTATTCTAGCTGAAATCACAACACGACAAAAAATAACAATATTAACTCCAAGTCAAAATTAAACATCAACCAATTCTGACTAGCCACATAACTACTAGACCCGTATTATAAAGGTTAACTAGCACAGCCTACATGGCGAAAGAAAAAAAACATGTGAACCGTCGGTGAGGTCTTTCACAAAACAATTTTATGCGCTGCCTCAAGTAGATATGATGAATGCTTAAACAAAAAAGGCGGTTCAGGCACGTTATCGAGGGAAATAGATGGGCTATGGTGTACAGAGGAAATATTGAGATGTCAGTAGCTGACAGGGTTAAACAACATTGGTTAGCAGTGGTAGCTGTTGGAAGTCTGTACAGTTGATGCCGGAAAGGAAATATCTAGATGTCAGTAGCTGACAGGGTTAAACAACATTGGTTAGCAGTGGTAGCTGTTGGAAGACTGTACAGTTGATGCCGGAAAGGAAATATTGAGATGTCAGTAGCTGACAGGGTTAAACAACATTGGTTAGCAGTGGTAGCTGTTGGAAGTCTGTACAGTTGATGCCGGAAAGGATATATGTAGATGTCAGTAGCTGACAGGGTTAAACAATATTGGTTACCAGTGGTAGCTGTTGGAAGTCTGTACAGTTGCTGCCGGAAAGGATATATGCAGATGTCAGTAGCTGACAGGGTTAAACATCATTGGTTACCAGTGGTAGCTGTTGGAATTCTGTACAGTTGCTGCCGGAAAGGAAATATGTAGATGTCAGTAGCTGACAGGGTTAAACAACATTGGTTACCAGTGGTAGCTTTTGGAATTCTGTACAGTTGCTGCCGGAAAGGAAATATGTAGATGTCAGTAGCTGACAGGGTTAAACAACATTGGTTACCAGTGGTAGCTGTTGGAAGACTGTACAGTTGATGCCGGAAAGGAAATATTGAGATGTCAGTAGCTGACAGGGTTAAACAACATTGGTTAGCAGTGGTAGCTGTTGGAAGTCTGTACAGTTGCTGCCGGAAAGGATATACGTAGATGTCAGTAGCTGACAGGGAAAAACAACATTGGTTACCAGTGGTAGCTGTTGGAAGTCTGTACAGTTGATGCCGGAAAGGAAATATGTAGATGTCAGTAGCTGACAGGGTTAAACAACATTGATTACCAGTGGTAGCTGTTGGAAGTCTGTACAGTTGATGCCGGAAAGGAAATATGTAGATGTCAGTAGCTGACAGGGTTAAACAACATTGATTACCAGTGGTAGCTGTTGGAAGTCTGTACAGTTGATCCTAGAAAGGAAATATTTAGATTTGGCACCAAGCAGGCATGATAATGAGCAGAGGGATAGATGGTCTTTCCTTCTTTTACCCTCATGAGGTCCTCCAAATAACTCGTGCAGGGGCACAGCGACCGGGCAAAATTGGGGACAAACGTCCTGTAATAATTAGTTAACCCAAAAATGCACGTACTTCTTTGTTTGCGGTGTGGGTCAATTCGCAATAGCTGCAGTCTTACTGGGGTCAGTTGCTATCAAAAGGATATGTCCTAGATAGTGCACTTTTGGCACTTGTAACATGTTGATGGCTTTAACTTGAAACCATGGATGGCTAGACGACTAATGACCTTCCCTAACCTTTTTACATCTCCAGTATATGGTTGCGTACCTCTTCGTACTGGGAAGGGGTGATACGCATAAATAGCTCCCTAAATGGCTAGGGATTGTGACAGGAATGCGGTACGTGCTCTATGATTTCATTATGTTCTCAATAGAGAAAGCGCTGAATACATGTGGATATTCTGAGACTACCGACTTAACTCTTATCAATGAATCCTTCCGGGGCAGGAGAGCCTGAAAAATCTAGTTGATCGGCCATTCAATCACCATGCATCTTCTTGTTCTGCCTGGTTGGCCTTATGGTGGTGGTGGTCTCTTGCATCTGGACGGATTTTAACGGTTGGCATAAATACACTTCCCCAAATTTGGCATGGTGAGACACCTACAGGGTGATTTCGTGGGGTTTTGTATCAAAATAGGTATGGTCTGGCCATCTAGTCGGGCCTTATATCTACTGTCACAATTTTGGGTTCAATATCAAGTTCTTCGGTACTACGACTACGTTATAGTTTATTGGGGAGTAAGGAAACAAAGATTTCTAATAGGGGGACAGGGAATAAGCTACGGATATAAAAGCTTTTTGACAGTGTAGACACCCGGGACCTGGTATCTAACAAGCATATGGCACCTTCGACCTTGTGTTATAGCTTTGCTTTCATTGGCTCTCCCTACCAACCGGTTTAAAATCTCTTTTGGGGGAGCTCCGGGGTTTTTGTTTTTTGGGGGGAGGAACACCCGAGTTGGAACCTACTGCTTGCCCAAGTGTGGTGGCCCCTGCCCTTTTAGAGGCATTACTCTCCCTGATTTGCCATAATTTGCAGGATCGGGATCGGCTGGGGGTGTATGTGAGGGTAGATTCTGGGTAGGGGGGCCTGCATGGTTGAGGTAGTAATGCACACTCCACACAAAATGTCCCTCGCCCTCACACCTTAAACGGCCTAAAATTACATTTTTACCTCTGACATTTTTACCTCTGGCATTTTAACCTCTGGCATTTTTACCTTTGACATTTTTACCTCTGACATTTTAACCTTTGACATTTTTAACTCTGACATTTTTATTTGGCAAACAAAGGCCCCCCTTTGACGTAGGTCAACTCTTATTCCTGCTGTTCTTTGCCATCTACTTGTATCTGGGTAGTTTTGGAAGGGGCAGCAGTATTTGGTTCGGTCGTGGTGGTAAGATTTTGCGCCTTTGTGCGTGTTGGATGTTGGCCACGGAAATCTTATGTTCTATCGCCTGTTCCATGGCCCGGGCAATCGACACCACCCCATCAAAATAATGCACACTCTTGTATCGATGCCTAATTGCCCCCATCACCGTTATTGTCCATCAAATGTCTCATCTTTTGCATCCCCCTGGAAGTCCACCACTGCGCTCTACCCGTTCTACCAGCAATTGTAGCCGGGTGCAATGCAATTGCTGTAATAGTACGGCCCGGCTTTCCACAGTTCCGTAGAACCCTCTAGTTTATATGGCCGATATCCTTCGTAGAGGCCTCTGGCCCCATGCTAAAAGCAATCTGCCCAGCCTCCCCCTCAGCGATCTCTGTACCATCCTATCTAGGGCATCCGAGGAGCAGGACTATAATCTTTTGACAAACAGTCGACTTCATACCTCCACCCCTCAAAACCTACCTTGCCCCCTTTTAGCCTTAGGTCCCCACTGAAAAAGGACAATAGGTGGGGTTTTCGTTCAACCACATCCTCTTCTAATTTCAAGTTTAGGGCTGCGAAGAGGACTCCTTGCACCTCTACTGGACTATCTAGCAACTAGCTGGGGTCCATTTTTCTTTGAATTTTCCCAAGTTTGCTCTCGATTGGGAAAGACACAGTATGCTGACCTTGTAGTTCTGCTCTTACTGAATCCCGCCCAAACTTATTAACCACCAGCTTTCCTACTTCTTCAACAAATTCTTCTAACTCTCCTTCTGTCACTTGCATGCTTAATTCCTAATCAAGACTACCCGGTCCCCATGTATGCCTGCCTATTTATTTATTCTAGCTGAAATCACAACACGACAAAAAATAACAATATTAACTCCAAGTCAAAATTAAACATCAACCAATTCTGACTAGCCACATAACTACTAGACCCGTATTATAACGGTTAACTAGCACAGCCTACATGGCGAAAGAAAAAAAACATGTGAACCGTCGGCGAGGTCTTTAACAAAACAATTTTATGCGCTGCCTCAAGTAGATATGATGAATGCTTAAACAAAAAAGGCGGTTCAGGCACGTTATCGAGGGAAATAGATGGGCTATGGTGTACAGAGGAAATATTGAGATGTCAGTAGCTGACAGGGTTAAACAACATTGGTTAGCAGTGGTAGCTGTTGGAAGTCTGTACAGTTGATGCCGGAAAGGAAATATCTAGATGTCAGTAGCTGACAGGGTTAAACAACATTGGTTAGCAGTGGTAGCTGTTGGAAGACTGTACAGTTGATGCCGGAAAGGAAATATTGAGATGTCAGTAGCTGACAGGGTTAAACAACATTGGTTAGCAGTGGTAGCTGTTGGAAGTCTGTACAGTTGATGCCGGAAAGGAAATATGTAGATGTCAGTAGCTGACAGGGTTAAACAACATTGATTACCAGTGGTAGCTGTTGGAAGTCTGTACAGTTGCTGCCGGAAAGGATATATGTAGATGTCAGTAGCTGACAGGGTTAAACAACATTGGTTCGCAGTGGTAGCTGTTGGAAGTCTGTACAGTTGATGCCGGAAAGGAAATATGTAGATGTCAGTAGCTGACAGGGTTAAACAACATTGATTACCAGTGGTAGCTGTTGGAAGTCTGTACAGTTGATGCCGGAAAGGAAATATGTAGATGTCAGTAGCTGACAGGGTTAAACAACATTGATTACCAGTGGTAGCTGTTGGAAGTCTGTACAGTTAATCCTAGAAAGGAAATATTTAGATTTGGCACCAAGCAGGCATGATAATGAGCAGAGGGATAGATGGTCTTTCCTTCTTTTACCCTCGTGAGGTCCTCCAAATAACTTGTGCAGGGGCACAGCGACCGGGCAAAATTGGGGACAAACGTCCTGTAATAATTAGTTAACCCCAAAAATGCACATACTTCTTTGTTTGCGGTGTGGGTCAATTCGCAATAGCTGCAGTCTTACTGGGGTCAGTTGCTATCAAAAGGATATGTCCTAGATAGTGCACTTTTGGCACTTGTAACATGTTGATGGCTTTAACTTGAAACCATGGATGGCTAGACGACTAATGACCTTCCCTAACCTTTTTACATCTCCAGTATATGGTTGCGTACCTCTTCGTACTGGGAAGGGGTGATACGCCTAAATCGCTCCCTAACTGGCTAGGGATTGTGACAGGAATGCGGTACGTGCTCTATGATTTCATTATGTTCTCAATAGAGAAAGCGCTGAATACATGTGGATATTCTGAGACTACCGACTTAACTCTTATCAATGAATCCTTCCGGGGCAGGAGAGCCTGAAAAATCTAGTTGATCGGCCATTCAATCACCATGCATCTTCTTGTTCTGCCTGGTTGGCCTTATGGTGGTGGTGGTCTCTTGCATCTGGACGGATTTTAACGGTTGGCATAAATACACTTCCCCAAATTTGGCATGGTGAGACACCTACAGGGTGATTTCGTGGGGTTTTCTATCAAAATAGGTATGGTCTGGCCATCTAGTCGGGCCTTATATCTACTGTCACAATTTTGGGTTCAATATCAAGTTCTTCGGTACTACAACTACGTTATAGTTTATTGGGGAGTAAGGAAACAAAGATTTCCAATAGGGGGACAGGGAATAAGCTACGGATATAAAAGCTTTTTGACAGTGTAGACACCCGGGACCTGGTATCTAACAAGCATATGGCACCTTCGACCTTGTGTTATAGCTTTGCTTTCATTGGCTCTCCCTACCAACCGGTTTAAAATCTCTTTTGGGGGAGCTCCGGGGTTTTTTTTTTTTTGGGGGGAGGAACACCCGAGTTGGAACCTACTGCTTGCCCAAGTGTGGTGGCCCCTGCCCTTTAAGAGGCATTACTCTCCCTGATTTGCCATAATTTGCAGGATCGGGATCGGCTGGGGGTGTATGTGGGGGTAGATTCTGGGTAGGGGGGCCTGCATGGTTGAGGTAGTAATGCACACTCCACACAAAATGTCCCTCGCCCTCACACCTTAAACGGCCTAAAATTACATTTTTACCTCTGACATTTTTACCTCTGGCATTTTAACCTCTGGCATTTTTACCTTTGACATTTTTACCTCTGACATTTTAACCTTTGACATTTTTAACTCTGACATTTTTATTTGGCAAACAAAGGCCCCCCTTTGACGTAGGTCAACTCTTATTCCTGCTGTTCTTTGCCATCTACTTGTATCTGGGTAGTTTTGGAAGGGGCAGCAGTATTTGGTTCGGTCGTGGTGGTAAGATTTTGCGCCTTTGTGCGTGTTGGATGTTGGCCACGGAAATCTTATGTTCTATCGCCTGTTCCATGGCCCGGGCAATCGACACCACCCCATCAAAATCATGCACACTCTTGTATCGATGCCTAATTGCCCCCTTCACCGTTATTGTCCATCAAATGTCTCATCTTTTGCATCCCCCTGGAAGTCCACCACTGCGCTCTACCCGTTCTACCAGCAATTGTAGCCGGGTACTGTACATTGCTATTGGCTCCCCCGCTGTCTGCCGGGTGCAATGCAATTGCTGTAATAGTACGGCCCGGCTTTCCACAGTTCCGTAGAACCCTCTAGTTTATATGGCCGATATCCTTCGTAGAGGCCTCTGGCCCCATGCTAAAAGCAATCTGCCCAGCCTCCCCCTCAGCGATCTCTGTACATCCTATCTAGGGCATCCGAGGAGCAGGACTATAATCTTTTGACAAACAGTCGACTTCATACTTCCACCCCTCAAAACCTACCTTGCCCCCTTTTAGCCTTAGGTCCCCACTGAAAAAGGACAATAGGTGGGGTTTTCGTTCAACCACATCCTCTTCTAATTTCAAGTTTAGGGCTGCGAAGAGGACTCCTTGCACCTCTACTGGACTATCTAGCAACTAGCTGGGGTCCATTTTTCTTTGAAGTTTCCCAAGTTTGCTCTCGATTGGGAAAGACACAGTATGCTGACCTTGTAGTTCTGCTCTTACTGAATCCCGCCCAAACTTATTAACCACCAGCTTTCCTACTTCTTCAACAAATTCTTCTAACTCTCCTTCTGTCACTTGCATGCTTAATTCCTAATCAAGACTACCCGGTCCCCATGTATGCCTGCCTATTTATTTATTCTAGCTGAAATCACAACACGACAAAAAATAACAATATTAACTCCAAGTCAAAATTAAACATCAACCAATTCTGACTAGCCACATAACTACTAGACCCGTATTATAACGGTTAACTAGCACAGCCTACATGGCGAAAGAAAAAAAACATGTGAACCGTCGGCGAGGTCTTTAACAAAACAATTTTATGCGCTGCCTCAAGTAGATATGATGAATACTTAAACAAAAAAGGCGGTTCAGGCACGTTATCGAGGGAAATAGATGGGCTATGGTGTACAGAGGAAATATTGATATGTCAGTAGCTGACAGGGTTAAACAACATTGGTTAGCAGTGGTAGCTGTTGGAAGTCTGTACAGTTGATGCCGGAAAGGAAATATCTAGATGTCAGTAGCTGACAGGGTTAAACAACATTGGTTAGCAGTGGTAGCTGTTGGAAGACTGTACAGTTGATGCCGGAAAGGAAATATTGAGATGTCAGTAGCTGACAGGGTTAAACAACATTGGTTAGCAGTGGTAGCTGTTGGAAGTCTGTACAGTTGATGCCGGAAAGGATATATGTAGATGTCAGTAGCTGACAGGGTTAAACAACATTGGTTAGCAGTGGTAGCTGTTGGAAGTCTGTACAGTTGCTGCCGGAAAGGATATATGTAGATGTCAGTAGCTGACAGGGTTAAACAACATTGGTTACCAGTGGTAGCTGTTGGAATTCTGTACAGTTGCTGCCGGAAAGGAAATATGTAGATGTCAGTAGCTGACAGGGTTAAACAACATTGGTTACCAGTGGTAGCTGTTGGAAGTCTGTACAGTTGATGCCGGAAAGGATATATGTAGATGTCAGTAGCTGACAGGGTTAAACAACATTGGTTACCAGTGGTAGCTGTTGGAATTCTGTACAGTTGCTGCCGGAAAGGAAATATGTAGATGTCAGTAGCTGACAGGGTTAAACAACATTGGTTAGCACTGGTAGCTGTTTGAAGTCTGTACACTTGCTGCCGGAAAGTAAATATTGAGATGTCAGTAGCTGACAGGGTTAAACAACATTGGTTAGCAGTGGTAGCTGTTGGAAGTCTGTACAGTTGCTGCCGGAAAGGATATACGTAGATGTCAGTAGCTGACAGGGAAAAACAACATTGGTTACCAGTGGTAGCTGTTGGAAGTCTGTACAGTTGCTGCCGGAAAGGATATATGTAGATGTCAGTAGCTGACAGGGTTAAACAACATTGGTTCGCAGTGGTAGCTGTTGGAAGTCTGTACAGTTGATGCCGGAAAGGAAATATGTAGATGTCAGTAGCTGACAGGGTTAAACAACATTGATTACCAGTGGTAGCTGTTGGAAGTCTGTACAGTTGATGCCGGAAAGGAAATATGTAGATGTCAGTAGCTGACAGGGTTAAACAACATTGATTACCAGTGGTAGCTGTTGGAAGTCTGTACAGTTGATGCCAGAAAGGAAATATTTCGATTTGGCACCAAACAGACATGATAATGAGCAGAGGGATAGATGGTCCATTTCTTCTTTTACCCTTACAAGGCCCTCCAAATAACTTGTGCAGGGGCACAGCGACCGGGCAAAATTGGGGACAAACTTCCTGTAATAATGAGTAAAACCCAAAAATGCACGTACTTCTTTGTTTGCGGTGTGGGCCAATTCGCAATAGCTGCCATCTTACTGGGGTCACTTGCTATCGCCTATTTCAAAAGAATATGTCCTAGATAGTGCACTTTTGGCACTTGTAACATTTTGATGGCTTTAACTTGAAACCATGGATGGCTAGCCGACTAATGACCTTCCCTAACCTTTTTACATCTCCTGTATATGGTTGCGTACCTCTTTGTACTGGGAAGGGGTGATACGCCTATATCACTCCCTAATTGGCTGGGGATTGTGACAGGAATGCGGTGCTTTATGATTTTATTATGTTCTCAATGGAGAAAGCACTGAATACATGTGGATATTCTGAGACTACCGACTTAACTCTTATCAATGAATCCTTCAGGGGCAGGAGAGCCTGAAAAATCTAGTTGATCGGCCATTCAATCACCATGCACACATGTTCTGCCTGGTTGGCCTTATGGTGGTGGTGGTCTCTTACATCTGGACGGATTCTAATGGTTGGCATAAATACACTTCCCAAATTTGGCATGGTGAGACACCTACAGGGGTGATTTCGTGGGGTTTTGTATAAAAATAGGTATGATCTGGCCATCTTGTCTGGCCTTATATCTACTGTCACAATTCTGGGTTCAATAACAAAGTCCTTCTGGGAGTGTAATCGCTTTGGGTACTACGACTACGTTATAGTTTATTGGGGAGTGAGGAAACAAAGATTTCCAATATCTCTAAGGGGGACAGGAAAGAAGCTATGGATATAAAAAGCTTTTTGACAGTGTAGACACCCGGGACCTGGTATCTAACAAGCATATGGCACCTTCAACCTTGTGTTATAGCTTTACTTTCATTGGCTCTCCCTACCAACCCGTTTAAAATCTCTTTTGGGGGAGGTCCGTAATTTTTTTTGGGGGGGAGGATCATCCGAGTTGGAACCTACTGCTTGCCCAAGTGCGGAGGCCCCTGCCCTTTTAGGGGCATTACTCTCCCTGATTTCGCCATAATCTGCAGGATGGGGACCGGCTGGGGGTGTATGTGGGGATAGCTTCTGGGTTAGAAGGGGGGGGCTGCATGGTTGAGGTGGTAATGCACTCTCCCACACAAAATGTCCCTCGCCCCACACCTAAAATGGCCCAAAATGACATTTTTACCGCTGATATTCTAACCTATGACATTTTAACCTCTGACATTTTTACCTCTGGCATTTTAACCTCTTACATTTTAACCTCTGACATTTTAACCTCTGACATTTTTACCCCTGACATTTTAACCTTTGACATTTTTAACTCTGACATTTTTATCTGGCAAACAAATGCCTCTTTGACGTAGGTCAACTCTTATTCCTGCTGTGTTTGAATCTATTCCTTGCAACTCCAATCTTTCTACCCTCTCTATTAATTTACAGAGCTCTTTGCCATTTACTTGTATCTGGGTAGTTTTGGAAGGGGCAGCAGTATTTGGTTCGGTCGTGGTGGTAAGATTTTGCGCCTTTGGATGTTGGATGTTAGCAACGGAAATCTTATGTTCTATCGCCTGTTCCAGGGCTCTAGCAATCCGCACCACCCCATCAAAATCATGCACACTCTTGTATCGATGCCTAATTGCCCCCTTCACCGTTATTGTCCATCAAATGTCTCATCTTTTGCGTCCCCCTGGAAGTCCACCACTGCGCTCTACCCATTCTACCAGCAATTGTAGCCGGGTACTGTACATTGCTATTGGTTCCCCCACTGTCTGCTGGGTGCAATGCAATTGCTGTAATAGTGTGGCCCGGCTTTCCACAGTTTTGTAGAACCCTCTAGTTTATACGGCCGATATCCTTCATAGAGGCCTCTGGCCCCATGCTAAAAGCAATCTGCCCAGCCTCCCCCCTCAACAATCTCTGTTCCATCCTAACTAGGGCATCAGGGGAGCATGACTATAATCTTTGACGAACAGTCAACTTCATATTTCCACCCCTCAAAACCTACCTTGCCCCCTTTTAGCCTTATAGGTCCCCACTGAAAAAAGACAATAAGTGGGGTTTCCGTTCAACCACATCCTCTTCTAATTTCAAGTTTAGGGCTGCGAAGATGACTGCTCGCACCTCTACTGGAATATCTAGCAACTAGCTGGGGTCTATTTTTCTTTGAAGTCTCTCATGTTTGCTCACGATTGGGAAAGACACAGTATGCTGACCTTGTAGTTCTGCTGTTACTGAATTCCGCCCTAACTTAGTAACCACCACCTTTCCTACTTCTTCAAAAAATTCTTTTAACTCTCCTTCTGTCACTTGCAGGCTTAATTCTTAATCAAGACTACCCGGTCCCCATGTATGCCTACCTATTTATTTATTCTAGCTCAAATCACAACACGACAAAAAATAACAATATTAACTCCAAATTAAAATTAAACATTAAACAATTCTGACTAGCCACATAACTACTAGACCTGTATTATACGGGTTAACAAGCAAAGCCTACATGGCGAAAGAAAAAAAACATGTGAACCGTCGGCGAGGTCTTCAACAAAACAATTTTATGCGCTGCCTCCAGTAGTTATGATGGATGCTTAAACAAAACAGGCGGTTCAGGCATGTAATCAGGGAAAATAGATGGGCTAGGAGGTACAAAGGGAAGTTTTCCTGCAGCGAAACAACTAAACACTTCTCAACGTTCCGGTCGGACTCTGGAGTGGTACGTTGGGATAATAAAATGTTACAAATGTTACAGCCGAAAAGTCGCTCGGTGGGGGGGGGGGGGGGTAGTGAGCACATTTTTTTGTTTTGGGTCCTCAAAAATTTAAAAATTTGCACCCCCCCCCCAAAGGTAAAAATCACATGTTTTTAATCTCATTGTCTGGATTACTATAGATGAAAAAGAGCTGGATATTGAAAAAAAGGCAAAGGCCAAAAAGGAGCAGATGGCCAACGAGGAACAAACAGAGTGGCTATAGGGCATTACATGCCTTGACATTTTTGATGGCTTGACCTAATGTGGGAATGGGGGAACTATCTAATTATTATCAGATTCCCACGAAACAGAAAATGTGTCAACCTGACTGGAATTTGGACACCAAAACTTTGAATTAAAATGGGGTAAATTGGCATTATAATTGTCTACAAATACTGTCTATAAAAGAAAAGTACAATTGTGATAATAATTAGTGATAGGATGGGGTTAGTTCACATAGACCTAATTAAATTGAAATAATAAATGCTTAAAAAATTTAACCAAAATGTAAAAGACTACTCTCTCATTCATAGTCTCTCTCCCCCTCTCTGTCTCTCATCCAACAACACCAGGAGACCCAGAATTAAAGGGATCGTTTAACAATGTTAAATCTGAGATACACGAGATACGAGTTTGGTAAACAGTTTTCAAAATTTGTAATTCCAATCATAAATATCTTGATAATTAGACAGGCGATCGGCTTGTTAAAGTCATTGGGTTCCTTACTGACCTAAAGGTTTATAGTTATGATTGCAGCATGAGCTAAATCCAGGATTTTGTTTCAGAATCTGAGACAAAGTTACCGGATCCCCTTAAGGACAATTACAAGTTCTGGATTTTAATCTAGGCCAAAAAGGATAACAAGAATTTACCAGTTGTCTTCCATGTCTCTCCTCGACTAGATCACTACAGAGTTCATATTAGTTATAACACAATACTCAATGTAGCTGGAAATAGTTATTTCATGTCTCTTGGTCGGAGGTCTAACTTCTCTGCACAATTTATATACTTATACGCCGGAATCAGTTTAAGAGAGAAGAAAAGGGCAAACATCTAGAAGGGATGTGCAACATGGTGAAGTTGTTATAAAATATCTTCAAGAGTTTATTCGGCTCATGGCTTCTACCTCCTTCTCCCCCCCCCCCCCCCCCCCTGGGGTAATCTATACCGTCTTCTACTTCTATGCTCTATAATTGTGCTCTTAATAATCTACTCCCTCTCAAATCAATTTTACATCACTTTTTATATGCCACTAATCTCTGGATTATCCCTGTATCCCAAACCCAGCCTCAATACACTGTTCAATCCCAAACCCAGCCTCAATACACCGTTCAATCCCAAACCCAGCCTCAATACACTGTTCAATCCCAAACCCAGCCTCAATACACTGTTCAATCCCAAACCCAGCCCCAATACACTGTTCAATCCCAAACCCAGCCTCAATACACTGTTCAATCCCAAACCCAGCCTCAATACACCGTTCAATCCCAAACCCAGCCTCAATACACCGTTCAATCCCAAACCCAGTCTCAATACACTGTTCAATCCCAAACCCAGCCTCAATACACCGTTCAATCCCAAACCCAGCCTCAATACACCGTTCAATCCCAAACCCAGCCTCAATACACCGTTCAATCCCAAACCCAGCCTCAATACACTTTTCAATCCCAAACCCAGTCTCAATACACCGTTCAATCCCAAACCCAGTCTCAATACACTGTTCAATCCCAAACCCAGCCTCAATACACTGTTCAATCCCAAACCCAGCCTCAATACACTGTTCAATCCCAAACCCAGCCCCAATACACTGTTCAATCCCAAACCCAGCCTCAATACACTGTTCAATCCCAAACCCAGCCTCAATACACTGTTCAATCCCAAACCCAGCCTCAATACACTGTTCAATCCCAAACCCAGCCTCAATACACCGTTCAATCCCAAACCCAGCCTCAATACACTGTTCAATCCCAAACCCAGCCTCAATACACTGTTCAATCCCAAACCCAGCCTCAATACACCGTTCAATCCCAAACCCAGCCTCAATACACCGTTCAATCCCAAACCCAGTCTCAATACACCGTTCAATCCCAAACCCAGCCTCAATACACTGTTCAATCCCAAACCCAGCCTCAATACACTGTTCAATCCCAAACCCAGCCTCAATACACTGTTCAATCCCAAACCCAGCCTCAATACACCGTTCAATCCCAAACCCAGTCTCAATACACTGTTCAATCCCAAATGAGCTTTTAATTTATGCACAAGTCAATCAAACCCTTTGCCCAATCAGTAATTATTATCCGCAAAGTGACCTTTCCTATTTCCCTATCTCGTGTGTCCTAGAATCTCCCAAAATATTATTACCCCCAGTGCGAGAATTATTTCAATATAGTTCTATAATGGGAGCAAGCCTTCTTTTCTTTCCCTTCTCCTTTAAACATTCTCTCGTTTCAAAACTTCCAACCTATAAAACACACAAATTCCTTTAATCTTAATTTGTTGGATATGCTCCCATTAACAAAAATTCACCTTGACCAACCCGTTTACATCAAGCTCCTTCGTTATTCCTACAATCTCACCTTTATCTATGGCTCTGGACAGGGAAAGATTGGCTGCTACCTTATATATATATATATATATATATACCTATTTCTTTTCTTACTTTCTCATTCTGTCTTCATTTCTCTCTCTATAAATATCTTTCTTTCTCACTCTTTCTTTCTCTTTCTGTCTCTTTCCACTTCCATATCCTACTTAAAGACCAAGCAGTTACTAACCTCTTTTCAGAGATCTGGGCACTCAAACCCATGTCCTCCTTTTTGTTCTGGTTTTCAAGGTTGTCTCTTCCACAGTGTGATCCATGTGACGATGATGTAGAAAGAAGCCTTTGTTTGGAATCACTGACCTCTCTCTTGAAAGCTGTATGACACTTGAATTATGAAGACCCAGGCATCAGGTTCGACACTGGACGGATGAGAAGCAGGTTTCATGGAGTCAGTATGGTAAGATAAGCATGTTAATTAGCATTGTTTTGCCTGTCCAAAATATACATTTGCTTGCAGGAATTAATATAGAGGTCTTTGAAGTATGTAGAATACAACACCAACATTTCCTGCACATCTTTATATACTTATTCGGCCAAGTTTGGGGGTAGGGAAAGCCCAAAACACAAAAAAAGTATTCTACTTATGCCTGCATCATGGTAAGTATGTATATTTTTGTTGATATCTCTTTACTTTCTCTTCTTTCCTCCTTACTAACTACTATTCCTTTCTTTATCCAGAGGCTTATTGTAATATTTGCTAGCCGCTAATTTGATTGTGAAATAGAATGAGAGCATTGAGTGAAAATGTATATTTTTTATAAGATTTTTTTTTAAACAATCAACTCTATGGATTTGTTAACAATAAGATATGCCTTATATGTTTTCGATGTCTGATGAAAGTGATCCAAAAAAAAAATTAAATATCCAATACTCTTCAAGAAATGAGCTGGTATTTCCCTGTTAAAAGACAACTATCTGTCGTCTAAGCCAGACATGGCATGCTTGAACAGAAGTGAAGGCTATATTATGATAGTTCAATGTGCACAGTATCTCACTCCTACAAAGTAATATTAGACAGCTTTGAGATACATGTTCAACATCAAAGCCAATTACTAATGCAATTGAATTTCATTGCATTTTTAACCACAAAATATGAGCAAATATTAGCACTACAAGTATGACTGTAAACTGTATTTGCATCTATTCAAATAGTCTGAGAGATGAGCTCCAATCTTGTCTCTTTATATTAGGACAAGAATTAAGATACCGGTACACCTATGTTTATCAGCCTGTTTTACACCTTCGTTTAGTGGTGATGCAGATAAAACTGATATTTTCCAACTTTACAACAAGTCCTCACGAGTCCGAGACTTAGAAATGATTATCAGAAGATCTAACGCAATAAATGTCCTAGTAACTAAGAGGCTTGCAAGACACTGATGATTATCAGCATACACATCTTAGAAATCAGATGTGCTCAATATTTCATTCACTGGTATTGTGGAAGTCCTTAAAGGCCCACTGCACTACTTGCGCCCTTTATATAACACACAATGCCTAATTGGTGACCATTGGTCCCCCATGATCCTCTTTTTCTTATATTAATTAAGAGCTGAGTTGATGAGATAACCACCTGTCAAGTGAGCTTGCAGTGTGGTATAATCCCTCCTGTAAACTAGTACAGATAAGCTTTAAAAGTATGAGGACACTGATGACTTTTACCATGCACATCTGATTTTATATCAGATATGGTCAGAATAATTGATTTACTAGTATTGTGGAAATCTTCAAAAGTTTGAGGACACACTGATGATTGTAAGCATGCAAATCTAATAAGTCAAGTGTGATGATTTGTGAAAGTCCTCATGACTCTGAAGCTTGAAAGACAGCTGTGAGTATCAACGATGAACCTGGATGTGTTAAACTAAGATATGATCAGTATATATAGATGTAACTGATTCACTAGCTTTGAATATTGCATTCACTAGTATTGTGGAAGTCCTTAAAAGTATGAGGACGCTGATGATTTTTACCATGCACATCTGATAAGTCAAGTGTGATGATTTGTGAAAGTCCTCATGACTCTGAGGCTTGAAAGACAGCTGTGAGTATCAACGATCTAATGAACCTGGATGTGTTAAACTAAGATATGATCAGTATATATAGATGTAACTGATTCACTAGCTTTGAATATTGCATTCACTAGTATTGTGGAAGTCCTTAAAAGTATGAGGACGCTGATGATTTTTACCATGCACATCTGATAAGTCAAGTGTGATGATTTGTGAAAGTCCTCATGACTCTGAGGCTTACAATGTAGCTCAAGTATCCAATACCGTGACATGTGTTCATGTCATCGTAAAATGTCAGCAAATAAAAACTAACTGGCATTGTGGATTAATTGTCTTAGTAAGTTTGAGGCTTACAAGACATCTATGATTATCAGCATGCAAACGTAATACCTTGAAATGTGGTCAGTATAAAATAAAATTCATTCACTGGCTTTGTGAAACTCCTCACGAGTCTAAGGCTTGAAACACACTTGTGATTATCAACGATCTAATGAACCTGGATGTGTTATACTAAGATATGATCAGTATATATAGATGTAACTGATTCACTAGCTTTGTGAAAGTCCTCTTCAGTCTGAGGCTTGGCAGACATCTGCAACAGTTAGGTGTGAAAGACCAATTTGATAGACCTTGAAGTATTCAGAATGCAGATAAACTGAAATTACTAGAACCTATATCCAAAGCAGCATTTGGTGGTTTCCCCTGCAGCTAATCTCTGCATATTCTACTGCATTATATAAGATTTTATCTTAGTTGAGTAATACTCTGCCCTTGAATCTCCTCTTATAATTCGCATGATCCTTTCTAAAGATGTCCTAAAATATATTGCTGTTTATGAGCACTCTTACCATTTCAAAAGCAGGGTTGATTTTTAATAAGGAGCCTGTCGATTAAACCAGGGACAAGAAAGACAAATGCAGACAAAAGCCTTATCTGCAAACTATTGCGGGACGACAGTGTTCAGTTACACATCATCACTGTACACTACTGACACTACCTCAGAAGTCCTGCAAAAAATATTCTAAATGCTTTATGGTCCATTGGAACTGCAACAGGTCCTCATGAAATCAACATGCCAGTGACCAAGTTCCCCCGGTCAAAAGAGCGTCTGCCTGTCAAACTAAAGATCATGGATTCCAATCCAACTCCGGCAGATGACTGAAGCATTAGTCAGCTATTACTAGAACCCTCCCTTGTTCTATACACTTTGTAACAATCCTCCAGATAGGATGTTAAATGGAGGTCTCATGTGACAGCCACCACCTGTTCATGAAACCAGGAAATCAGGGGAAGTGTTACACCTGCACAACCTGAGAAGTTAGACAGGAAGGAAAGAGAGATATAGGGATTAAGTTGTTTTGTCCCCTCCTCGGCACTGAGAATGGTAGATCATATCATTCTTTAAGAATGGTAGTGCACATTTTGCCACATCTTTAAATTAATTCTGTCTGAATGTCAAAGCATCCTTGAAAAGGTTCATAGAGTTGATTAGCCAAAAATTTCTGACTACATTTTCAAATATATTTTCTTGTGAGACATATTGCTTCAAAAGACAGCAGACTTGTCAGGGGAGTGGGAGTGAAGCTTAGCCATAGATGGAAGAGTGGCAGTCCTAACTGGTCGACATAATGGGAATGTACAAAGAGGATAATCTTCTTCAAGGAAACAAAATGGAGTGACTAGGAATGGCTGGATCTGAAGAATCCAATAAAAAGAACTGAAGGGAGGATATTGTTGCAAAGCAAGGAAAGGAATACTTTGAGCTCAACATCAAGGATTTAGCTTCTTCTTAATGTCTTCATGTTCTCATCAACAAGAGCACATCACCACATGAGTTATTTAACAACAGGCCACGTGATAAGGATATCATCAACAGAATTAGAGTCTACAAGAAGTACAACATATCAGCTTCCAAGCTTCCTCTCTTCAAAATATGTGGATTACTGATCTGACCTAGGGATAAGCAGACTCTACAAGCTAGAGTGATGTATCACATTCCTTTTCAGGAGCGACACAAGGAGGTACAAAATCAAGAGCCCAGCAATTAAGAGCTTTAGGGAGAATTCCTAACATCAAAAGAAAGCAGAAAAGCTGAAAAGATTCAGGAAGATGATGCCACAATGTCATCAGCGACCACGTCTACTGGAATAATCGATTTGAAGAATAGTATCATCGATGACAAACCAACTCACTGGATTAGAGAGGCTGTATACAAATGGAATCAAAACATGACTGGATTCATGACGTGAAAGAACAGTAATCATTTTCTTTGTATATTCCCATTCGCCCATCCTCTCCGACTGCCATTCTTGCAGCTACATCTATTCATCACCACCAGTCATCTGATGAAGCCTGCCATCACTGTAGATAATAGTCTCATTCAACAAGGAAATCTGAATGTGTTACAGAATTGGTTTAATGGTATAGCATTTGGGAGCCATCTCTTCAACTGATAGAGAATTCAGTTATCCTTTCTCTTCATTTTATAGGAACGAAGAGCTTTTGGTCTGCCCCCTCCTATCGGAACCATGTACTTTCAAATACCTGGAAGCTAGGGTTCTGCCAATGCTTGATCCTGCATCCTGCACTTGGACAGGACTTGCGTGGACGAAGATTCTCCAACAATGTTTTTATAAAGCATAAGGCCATCTCTTCATTCACTATGCATAACAGATAACAGCTCATATTCTCTAGGAATGATATATATGAAGTATATTGGGTCATCCTTTTATATCATTCTCTAAGAGACCGTTCCATTCATTCATTCTCTAATAATGAGAGAGACAATCGAGCAAGGCTTAGATGAAGTAGGGCAGATAGAGAGAGTTTTGTGAGAAGGTGAGGAGGCGGGGACAGGTGGAATGAGAAGAGAGAGGGAGGGAGAGAGAGAGAGAGTTAGGGAGAGGGGTATAGAGAGAGTTTGGGAGAGGGGAGAAAGGGAAAAGAGGAGGAAGAGAGGAGAGAGGGAGAGGAGGGAGAGGGAGAGGCGGGAGAGGGAGAGGAGAGAGAGGGAGAGGAGAGAGAGTGAGAGAGGGGGAGAGAGAGGGGGAGAGGAGAGAGAGGGAGAGGAGAGAGAGAGAGGGGGGAGAAAGAGGAAAGAGAGAGAGAGAGAGAGAGAAATAAAGAGAAGAGAGAGGGGGAGAGAGATAGCGAGATAGAGGGTTAAGGAGAGGGAGGGCCTGGGGCTGATCAGGTAAGTATAAATATCTTCTACAATATTATAGGGATGGGAGCAAAATTAATTTGGTGAATATACAGGCAGATGCTAAAACATGGCTCTTATCATGCTGGCTCTTAGAAACTTGTACCATCTGTTCAGTACCTAACCTTTTGTTTGATGAGTCAGAGTAATTTAGGTGCCATCCAGCTTCCAGGAGAGAAGTCAGTGAATTCAGACAAGGGCTTCTTTCTGCATCATCCGATCATGGACCACACTTGGGAAAGTCAACCATGAAGCAGAACATCAAGGAGAACATGGGTGAGTGATTCTCAGATACCTCTTAAAAGAGTTTGGTTTCTTCTTGGCCTTTACTTAGGATATCCTACCTCTTAATATTTTTCACTTTTCTCCTCCCTTGTTTCCTTTCTTCTCCTTCCTCTTGTCCTTTGCTTTCCTCTTCTTCTTCTTGTTTTCTCCCATTCATTTCCTTACCTTAAACCATCTTCCCCCATTCACTTTCCTTGAATCTGTCCAACATGTGGCCACTCTGTCAAGATTGAGTAGAGTGACATGTAAATCTAGACAAGTCAATTCCTACATGTGTCAGAAAAAATTCTGTGAAGAAACGTTTTGATCAGGTCAAGTGTGGTGCATTTCAGGTGCTCATATGCATGTACATGTAAATCACAATGCTGCTTGTTGCTGTCATATGTTGTTACCGAGTTAAACACATAGTCTGATACTTTAGGCTTTTCCCTGTTTATCTCTGGTTAACTGTAGATCTCTGATGGAGAAATTACTCCATCTCAATCACATGATTTCCAAAGAAAAGGGAGTATGTAACATGTGTTATTACCTCTCCCTGTACAATAGGACTAAGGAATTATTAACCTCCTTCTAAATTATCACTAAAAGTTTGAGCTCTTGCAATGTTAAAATAATGCAAATGACGCATAGATAATCATTGTTAACAGATCTGTTTCCCCTACAAAGGTAGGTCTATTATATACTCCCTATTACTATAGAACATTATTGAAAGGCTCCAAAATAATGCAGCCTTGAACTGCTGAATTATAACATTATCTGGTGTGAAATTACTGTGATTGAACAATGATAGCTAAAAGTAGCATCAAGCAAAATGACTATTAAAGCTAACAGTCATTAAAGCTCATTAAAGCTCATCAACTGATCATGAAGTGATATTGGTCCTGGAAAGTCAATTCTGGATTACTGCTAGTGGGATCTCCATATCATAAAAGTCTCTACTAAATATTCTCAGAGCACACATTACATTAGTTTTATATGAAGCAGAAGGGTAACTGCTCATTATGATAAGCATTAATTGGATCATTCATTTTAGAAGGAAAATATTTCTGAAAACAAAAATGCTCATTCTGAATAATTCCTGTGTACCAGGAATATGGTGCAAAGAAGGATATAGAAATTCTTTTTACAAATGATTGCCAACTATGTAAATCTACAACAGCTACAATATCCCATGTTGTCATTTTCCCCCACCACAATGGTCTTTAAACAGCTTCCCCCTTTCAATCTTGGACTACACCAGTTCAAATCACCCCTTCCCCAAGTACATCTCGGTATGGATAAACTTCAATCCTCCTCTAATCAATGCTAATGTTAAGGTGTATAATTTCAATCCCTCAACCATTTTTAATGCACAAGTTCAATCCTCTATCAATCTTTGGATGCATTCATTCCACCCTCACCCCAGTCACTTTTGGGGTTACAAAGATTCCATTCATTTTGGGATGCAGGGGTTTAATTTTCCCCTTTCCATCTTGGGATGCATAAATTTGAATTAATTGCCCCAACCCAAACCTCTATCAGGCCTTTAAAAAAAAAATGTTGTATTGCCCTTTGCGACCGACCCAAAACTGTTGAAATCGACGGTCGGCTTTTTAAAGAGGTTTTTTTTTTAACTTAAGCATTCAAAACTGAAAGAGGGAGTTAAAAATATTTAAAAATTCAGACCGACCGGCCCATGTTTCGGCACCTAAAGGGCAATACAACACCTTTTTTTTTTAGGCCTTATGGGATGCATAAATGTCAATTTCCTTCCCAAAATCGATTTGAGGATGCAGAGTTTTTAATCCCCTCCCATCTGCCATCAATCTCTGGATGTAGATCCCCTATATCCAGCTTGGGTTGAAAACATTTGAACCCTAAACCATTTTGGGGTGCACAATCTCCACCCCAAAATAAAATTAAATGAAATGAAATAGGAAACTATCTTAATGATGTAAATTAAACAGACTCACTAGGAAATGCCTAATTTGTTTGAGGGAGCCAGAAAAAGATCCCATTCGCTTCCATGGAAGAACATTGATATGTCTCTGTCTACATAAGAGTCCTTACCAGGTTTTCAAAGTAATAAGACCTTCTTGTCTTCTCTGCATGAAGTGCAAAATCAATGTTACTAAAATAAATGAGATCTGTGGCAACGAAGAAAAAAAAAATACATGTAGACATAACACTCTCTATGCCCTAATACGGCTACCCATAAACACGATTTATAAGTAGAGTAATTTCTATTACCTTGGTTTTAGGAGTGATTCCTCTCAATTTCAGGGGAAATGTAAACAGCTAGTGCAGGTTAAATTGATGACCTCCTGGTGTACTTAAAGGGATCCGGTAACTTTGTCTCAGATTCTGAAACAAAATTCTGGATTTCGCTCATGATTCAATGATAATTATAAACCTTTAGGTCAGTCAGGAACCCCATGACTTTTACAAGCTGATCGCCTGTCTGATAATCTAGATATTTATGATTGGAATTACAAATTTTGAAAACTGTTCGCCTGACGGTTTTCATAACACTACAGTCTATTGGGGAAAACGAGTATGGTAAAACCGGTCACTCAAAGATTTTTACTTTTTTGAGGCACTTTTTGATCATTTTGAAGCGCAATTTTTTTAGGGCTTCAATATTACACCATATCACAGACACGGATAACACGTAGGGCCATGCATCTCAGATTTAACATTGTCAAACGATCCCTTTGAGAGAATTAGTCTAAAGCTTTTTAAGGTGAATGATAGGTGACTTCTCTTGCAATGATTTCAATTTTTAGTTTGATAGAAACAAGTCAGTTTTAGAACCTCCTCATGTCAGAGCAAACAGGTTGCCATAATGTGAAATAGTTTCTGGCAAACAATGGTTTGATGCAAAACTCCATACAGATAAAATTCCCTCAAAGACTTCTACTGGGTGTCTGTATTATGTATGATCTGGGTTCTTGGCACTGTCCGATAATAGTTGCTGGTTTCCTGATCTAGCACTGTCACTTTCTGACCCAAAGTTAGTGGGGGTAGATCTCTAACTCCTCTTGCATCAAATACTTCCTTCTGCCTTTCTTGGCATTGTTAGAGTTTCTCATAGACTTCATCACGGTGTGGTGAGTGATTCACCTTCAAGTTTGAGCTCTTGCAATGTTAAAAAACGCAAATGACGCATAGATAATCATTGTTAGCAGATCTGTTTCCCCTACAAAGATAGGTCTATTATATACTCCCTATTACTATATAAAATTATTAAAAGGCTCCAAAATAATGCAGCCTTGAACTGCTGAATTATAGCATTATCTGGTGTGAAATTACTGTGATTGAACAATGATAGCTAAAAGTAGCATCAAGCAAAATGACTATTAAAGCTAACAGTCATTAAAGCTCATTAAAGCTCATCAACTGATCATGAAGTGATATTGGTCCTGGAAAGTCAATTCTGGATTACTGCTAGTGGGATCTCCATATCATAAAAGTCTCTACTAAATATTCTCAGAGCACACATTACATTAGTTTTATATGAAGCAGAAGGGTAACTGCTCATTATGATAAGCATTAATTGGATCATTCATTTTAGAAGGAAAATATTTCTGAAAACAAAAATGCTCATTCTGAATAATTCCTGTGTACCAGGAATATGGTGCAAATGAATGCCAACTATGTGAATCTACAACAGGTACAATATCCCATGTTGTCATTTTCCACCACCACAATGGTCTTTAAACAGCCCCCCCCCCCCCCCCTTTTCAATCTTGGACTACACCAGTTACAAATCACCCCTTCCCCAAGTCCATCTCGGTATGGATAAACTTCAATCCTCTTCTAATCAATGCTAATGTTAAGGTGTATAATTTCAATCCCTCAACCATTTTTAATGCACAAGTTCAATCCTCTATCAATCTTTGGATGCATTCATTCCACCCTCACCCCAGTCACTTTTGGGGTTACAAAGATTCCAGTCATTTTGGGATGCAGGGGTTTAATTTGCCCTTTCCATCTTGAGACGCATAAATTTGAATTAATTGCCCCAACCCCAACCTCTATCAGGCCTTAAAAAAAAGATGTTGTATTGCCCTTTGCGACCGACCCAAAACTGTTGAAATCGACGGTCGGCTTTTTAAAGAGGTTTTTTTTTAAACTTTTTTTTTATGAGAAAAAAATGTATTGAAGCATTCAAAACTGAAAGAGGGAGTTAAAAATATTTAAAAATTCAGACCGACCGGCCCATGTTTCGGCACCTAAAGGGCAATACAACACCTTTTTTTTTAGGCCTTATGGGATGCATAAATGTCAATTTCCTTCCCAAAATCGATTTGAGGATGCAGAGTTTTTAATCCCCTCCCATCTGCCATCAATCTCTGGATGTAGATCCCCTATATCCAGCTTGGGTTGAAAACATTTGAACCCTAAACCATTTTGGGGTGCACAATCTCCACCCCAAAATAAAATTAAATGAAATGAAATAGGAAACTATCTTAATGATGTAAATTAAACAGACTCACTAGGAAATGCCTAATTTGTTTGAGGGAGCCAGAAAAAGATCCCATTCGCTTCCATGGAAGAACATTGATATGTCTCTGTCTACATAAGAGTCCTTACCAGGTTTTCAAAGTAATAAGACCTTCTTGTCTTCTCTGAATGAAGTGCAAAATCAATGTTACTAAAATAAATGAGATCTGTGGCAACGAAGAAAAAAAAAATACATGAAAACATAACACTCTCTATGCCCTAATACGGCTACCCATAAACACGATTTATAAGTAGTGTAATTTCTATTACCTTGGTTTTAGGAGTAATTCCTCTCAATTTCAGGGGAAATGTAAACAGCTAGTGCAGGTTAAATTGATGACCTCCTGGTGTACTTAAAGGGATCCGGTAACTTTGTCTCAGATTGTGAAACAAAATTCTGGATTTAGCTCATGATTCAATGATAATTATAAACCTTTAGGTCAGTCAGGAACCCCATGACTTTTACAAGCTGATCGCCTGTCTGATAATCAAGATATTTATGATTGGAATTACAAATTTTGAAAACCGTTCGCCTGACGGTTTTCATAACACTACAGTCTATTGGGGAAAACGAGTATGGTAAAACCGGTCACTCAAAGATTTTTACTTTTTTGAGGCACTTTTTGATCATTTTGAAGCGCAATTTTTTTAGGGCTTTAATATTACACCATATCACAGACACGGATAACACGTAGAGCCGTGTATCTCAGATTTAACATTGTTAAACGATCCCTTTGAGAGAATTAGTCTAAAGCTTCTTAAGGTGAATGATAGGTGACTAATTCTCTTGCAATGATTTCAATTTTTAGTTTGATAGAAACAAGTCAGTTTTAGAACCTCCTCATGTCAGAGCAAACAGGTTGCCATAATGTAAAATAGTTTCTGGCAAACAATGGTTTGATGCAAAACTCCATACAGATAAAATTCCCTCAAAGACTTCTACTGGGTGTCTGTATTATGTATGATCTGGGTTCTTGGCACTGTCCGATAATAGTTGCTGGTTTCCTGATCTAGCATTGTCACTTTCTGACCCAAAGTTATTGGGGGTAGATCTCTAACTCCTCTTGCATCAAATACTTCCTTCTGCCTTTCTTGGCATTGTTAGAGTTTCTCATAGACTTCATCACGGTGTGGTGAGTGATTCACCTTCAAGTTTGAGCTCTTGCAATGTTAAAAAACGCAAATGACGCATAGTTAATCATTGTTAGCAGATCTGTTTCTCCTACAAAGATAGGTCTATTATATACTCCTTATTACTATAGAAAATTATTGAAAGGCTCCACAATAATGCAGCCTTATACTGCTGAATTATAGCATTATCATGTGGGAAATTACTGTGATTGAACAATGATAGCTAAAAGTAACATCAAGCAAAATTCTACTATTAAAGCTAACAGTCAATAAGGCTCATCAACTGATCATGAAGTGATGTTGGTCCTGGAAAGGATGAGACAATGACTACCTAACTAGAAAGTCAATCCTGGATTATTGCTAGTGGGATCTCCATATCATAAAAGTCTCTACTAAATATTCTCAGAGCACACAGTAGTTTTATATGAAGCAGAATGGTAACTGCTCATTATGATCAGCATCAATTGGATCATTCATTTTAGAAGGAAAATATTTCTGAAAACAAAAATGCTCATTCTGAATAATTCCTGTGTACCAGGAATATGGTGCAAAGAAGGATATAGAAATTCTTTTTACAAATGATTGCCAACTATGTGAATCTGCAAACAGCTACAATATCCCATGTTGTCATTTTCCCCCACCACAATGGTCTTTAAACAGCTTCCCCCTTTCAATCTTGGACTACACCAGTTCAAATCACCCCTTCCCCAAGTACATCTCGGTATGGATAAACTTCAATCCTCCTCTAATCAATGCTAATGTTAAAGGGATCCGGTAACTTTGTCTTAGATCCTTTAGAAATAATCCTTGATTTAGCTCATGCTGCAATGATAATTATAAACGTTTAGGTCAGTCAGGAACTCCATGACCTTTACAAGCCGATCGCCTGTCTGATTATCAAGATGTTAATGATTGGAATTAGAAATTTTGAAAACCGTTCGCTGAACGGTTTTCATAACACTACAGTCTATGGGGAAAAACGAGTATGGTAAAACCGGTCACTCAAAGGTTTTTACTTTTTTGAGGCATTTCTTGATCATTTTGAAGCGCAATTTTTTTAGGGCTTCACTATTACACCATATCACAGACACTGGTAACATGTAGGACCGTGTATCTCAGATTTAACATTGTTAAACGATCCCTTTAAGGTGCATAATTTCAATCCCCCAACCATTTTTAATGCACAAGTTCAATCCTCTATCAATCTTTGGATGCATTTATTCCACCCTCACCCCAGCCACTTTTGGGGTTACAAAGATTCCATTCATCTTGGGATGCAGAGGTTTAATTTGCCCCTTTCCATCTGGGATGCATACATTTGAACTGCGCCAACCCCAACCTCTACTAGGCCTTAGAAAAAAGATGTTGTATTACCCTTTGCGACCGACCCAAAAATGTTGAAATCAACGGTTGGCTTTTTAAAGAGTTTTTTTTTAATAAAGAATAAAAAATTCAAGGGTCATGCAACATCTTTTTTTTAGGTCTTATGGGATGCATGTTTCCCTCCGAAAATCGATTTGAGGATGCAAAGTTTTCAATCCCCACCCATCTGCCATCAATCTCTGGATGTAGAGCCCCTATATCCAGCTTGGGTTGAAAAAAAATGAACCCTAAACCATTTTGGGGTGCACGATCTCCACCCCAAAATAAAATTAAATAAAATAAACTAGGAAACTATCTTCATGATGTAAATTACTAGTGCTGTAACCAAACGTTTAACCGTCCGGTATCCGACCGCCGATGGCGGATTCCGTTTTCAATTGGACGGTTTCGGTTAAACGAAAAAAAAAAAAGAAAAAAAAAAAACTTTTTTTTTTTTTTTTTTTTTTTTTTTTTAGTTTCGATTTATGCCCCTCCACCTGGCAATGTCTCCCAGCTCAGTAATCTGTTTTTTGACTCACCACTCCGAAACTAAAACAACACTCCAATTTGTCTGTCATCTTCAATATGTACTTTATAATAAAAAAAAATTCATCCAACTTTTACACATGGCGTACCACAAGGTTCTATCCTAGGTCCTCTACTGTTTTTTTATTTACATTAATGATCTTACACATTCTTCTAAAAACGACATTGTTACAAATCAGCGCCTTCAAATGCACCTCGCAGTTAAATGAAAGTCCTGGCTTGCTGCCGACAGAGTCGGTCAAAAAAAACAAAAAAAAAAAAAAAAATAGTTTTTTTTTTTTTTTTTTTTTAATTTAATTTTTTATTCGTTTAACCGAAAACCGTCCGGTTTTGACTGGCGGTTAAACGGAATTGGAGATATCCGTGATATTACAGCACTATAAATTACACAGATTCACTAGGAAATTCCTGATTTGTTTGAGGGTGATGGAATAATTACCAAAAGCTACATCCAGGAGCCAGAAAAAGAACCTATCGCTTCCATGGAAGAACATTGATATGTCTCTGTCTACATAAGAGTCCTTACCAGGTTTTCAAAGTAATAAGACCTTCTTGTCTTTTCTGAATGAAATGCAAAATCGATGTAACAAAATAAATGAGATCTGTGGCAACGAAAAAACTACATGTAGACATAACACTCTATATGCCGTAATATGGCTACCGGTAAACACAATTTATAAGTGGTGTAATTTCTCTTCCTTGGTTTTAGGAATAATTCCTCTCAATTTCAGGGGAAATGTAAACAGCTAGTGCAAGTTACATTGATTACCTCCTGGTGTACTTAAGGGAAGTCTATAGCTTCTTAAGGTGAATGATAGGTGACTTCTCTTGCAATGATTTCAATTTTTAGTTTGATAGAAACAAGTCAGTTTTAGAACCTCCTCAATTCAGAGCAAACAGGTTGCCATAATGTGAAATAGTTTCTAGCAAACAATGGTTTGATGCAAAACTTCGCACTATACAGATAAAAGACTTCTACTGGGTGTCTGTATCATGTATGATCTGGGTTCTTGGCACTGTCCGATAATATTTGCTGGTTTCCTGATCTAGCATTGTCACTTTCTGACCCAAAGGCAGTGGGGGTAGATCTCTAACTCCTCTCGCATCAAATACTTCCTTCTGCCTTTCTTGGCACTGTTAAAGTTTCTCATAGACTTCATCACGGTGTGGTGAGTGATTCACCTTCATGGGTAGGTTATTCCTAAACTTTCTCACCTGTAGTAGTTCAGCTGGTGATGGTAAACTACTGTCAATCGGGGTAGTTCTCAAATATCTTCACTTTCTTTAGAATTGCTTTGACTGTCTAGATTGCCCTCTCTACAAGTCCTTTGCTTTGTGGATAATGAGGACTTGATGTCACATACTGAATATTCCACTTCTCTGTGAAACTCTTGTATTCTCGACTGGAGAATTGTGGTCCATTGTCGCTAACAATCTTCAAGGGTATGCCTTGCTCACTGAATATGTTCTTTCGGATATGGACAATAGTCTAGCTGGTGCAACCACCTCTGATCTTCCTCACGACAGGAAACTTAGACCGGTAGTCCATGATGATGAGATACTTGTCACCTTCAAAGAGGAACAAGTCCGTTCCAACTGTTTCCCATGGACGATGGGGTACTTCAAGCTGAAGTAATGGCTCCTTCGACTGGGCATTCTGTAACTCATTGCATGCTTGGCAAGAGCTCACTATCTGTTCAATTGCTTTGGACAATTCATCCCAGTAAACACATCTTCTTGCCTTGAGTTGTGTCTTTGTCATTTCTTGAAGACCTGCATGAAGACTCTGTGTCACTTCCTGCTGCATAGGCTTGGGTATGAAGATTCTTTCCCCCTTCGTAATGAGACCATCTTCTACTTCCAAGGAATCTCTGCACGACCAGGAGTGACGCAGTTATTTTGGAACTTCCTTCACGTCTTCAGGCCAGCCAGTTAGGATTACCTACTTAAGCACTCTCAAGCTTCTGCTAGCTTCTGTCTCTTCTTGTAGCTGTCTTAGCTTGCTGGGAGACATGTAGATTGCATGGATGGTTTGTCAAATTCCATGGTAGGTTGCTTCTTTGGGTTGATCCTCGACAAACCATCTCTTTCTGGCTTGCACACGAGCTCGAAGTCGTATGGTTGCAAACGGAGAAGCATCCGTTGCAGTCTGGGCAGAGTGTTGGCTAGGTTTTTCTTATGGATGCTTGCCAGCGGCATATGGTTGAATTCCACTTTGAAATTTTGCTCTATACACATACCTGTCAAACCTTGTACAGCCAAACACTACCGCTAACATTTCTCATTCAATGTTTGCATATCGGCTTTCTGTCTCTGTCAATGCTTTAATCGCAAATGCGACTGGTTTCCCCTCCTGTAGTGCTGCTCCTAGTCCTCTTGTGGATGCATCCACTTGGATTGTTGAGTGCTTTGAGGAGTTAAAGTATGTTGAGTGCACATGGATGACACCACTGATTTCAAGTGCTCAAATGCCTTCTGTTGTGAACGATGGAGTCCACTGCCACTCATTGTCCTTCCTAGTCAACGCACATAAGGTTTCTGCATTGTCGGCCAGATTTGAGATGAAGGGAGACATGTACTGTGCCATCCCTAGAAACTGTTGCAACTCTCAGCCTGGCGCTGGAAGACTGGTAATATCTGCAATCTTTGCAGGATCTGGATGCACACCTTCTTTGTCGTAGAGACAGCCAAGAATATAAAATCAACCATATTGTTGTATTGATGTCTCATTGTAAGCATATAATCTGACATGTCGCAGTCTCACAGCTGACTTAAGAGGATATTCCTGGTCATCTAGAAACTCTGGAAAAGCTTTTCTGAAGCAACAAAGGGGCAACACATTCCCCTGCGCTCCTGTGTCCACCTTTACTCTCAAAATGTTGTGACGCGGGTTGTTCCTCATGCTAAACTTCCAAGTTGCGAAGAGCTAATCGCTGTCATCAATATGGACATGTCTAACGTAGATTGACTCTATAGAGATATCATCCAACTCCCTCTGTAGATCATCATCATCTGCAGTACTGGCAAAAGGATGCACATTTTTTGCTGAGGTAGGGGTTCGGCTTTTACTTCGGTTCCTCCGATTTCCTTTGTCTCGTCTGGTCTGTCTGGACATAGACTGAGATCTCTGTTTACTGTCACCTGATGATCTGCACTGTTTCTTCCAGTGACCTTTCATGCCAAATTTGTGACAGTGTGACTTGAATGCAGTTCAATTCTTTGGTGGATGTCTCAATCCACAATGCTTGCAGGTACTGGTGTACATAATATACTGAGGCTCTATCCAGACTGTTCAAAAGACTCATGTGTGAGTCACTAGCCTCATGTGTCCTGGATATAATGATGCTGCTTCATCTAGCTTGAGATGCTCTCATCCTTGCTGAGAGTAGGATTTTTTGTACCTCTGGGCGCTTGATCCCAGCAAACAAAAAACTTTGATGATCCTCTCAACAGACCCTTCAGTCTTGAAGTTACACTTTGCTAGTTTTGTGTGGCATCTTAGAACAAATTCATCAATAATCTCTGATGCCCCCTGTCTATGGAACTCCAATCTATGGATCCGAAAATTCTCCTGGGGCTCTAGCTGGGTGGAGAATTAATGCTTTCCAAACGTTCTTGGGGGTCGTTCAGTTTTTAATTCTTATGTCATCGTCCACGTATTGAACATCCCAAGTCCTTCAACTCCTGACCATAGTATCACGTAGGTATGCTGTTCCTCTTCAGGAGTCTTTTTTAAATTTTGAACCACAAGTTGGCAACTTGTTTAAACTCTCGCAATTCTTATGAACGGTCCGGCTTGGACCAGTCCATCCTGGGACCTGGAAAAGCTCCACTAGCAATGGCAATACCCGTTATTGAAACCTTAGTACGAGAACATTAGCAGTGCAAACAATTCCTTTTATAATATATATTCAAATACAAACTTCACAGGTTAAAATATTTGCCAATATGTGAACAAGAATTTTGTCATTCAGTATACACTTTCACATGGCATACAAATCCATCAGTGAACAGACCTTTTAAAATTTCAATTCAATATGATGATTTAGATCATGCAACAAAAATTAATGTAATACAACAGTAGAACCACATTGATACAATATTCGACAGGATTTAGATCCTATCTAGCATGACATGAAAATGACTTCACAGAAACTAGTCTTACTCTTGTCTTTAATACTCTTAGGCCTACATGCAGACTTAGAGTAACTAAAGGCTACACATGCATGAATGAATTTAAATTTGTCAACTGAAGTCCATATAGATCTAGGCCTACTACTACTAATACCAGTACTATTTTGTACTATAAATTGTAGTCCATATTATGCGTACAGCAGTTCTGTTATATTACTCTGCAACAACTAATCCTGACTCGTTATGGTCTAAATTTAGTCGTTTATAGTTCAAACTAGCAGGACCCGCGGAAATCCGCGGGATTCTAGAGGGGGACGGGGGTGTAAATAGATATAGAGACTCTCTAAATTAGAACCACCAAGAACTTTATTTGCCATTTATATAAAAATAAAAAAACGATCCAACTGTACCGGTAGTTATTCTTTAAGCCACTGGAACTGTGTAGAGTTCCGTAGTGTGGCGTACCGACTACGCATAAATTAGGCTGCGTATTAATGGGAAAATAGTCCCTGCGTAGGTTATGCGTAAGCTGGCGTACAGGTTTGCTTATGGTTGCTTACTGTGTGGAAAGCTTTTACTGCTTTGTCGATCTGGCGTAGGGTAGCATACTGTTGCGTAAAAAGGCGTACTTTCTGCGTCAAGTTTCTACGCCAAAAGTACGCAAAAAAATTAAACATGTCGAATTGTTTTCGTTTATCTTGCGTACCCCTTTACGTCCTCAGCATATAGCATATAACGTAGGCCAGCGTAGTTGGTACGCAATACTACACAACTCTACGTATTGACCCCACGCCAATTAGAAGACCTGCCAGTGTCACAAAGTATTAAAGTTGATACTCTAAGACAATCCCAAATACTGAGATAATTACATAAATAGAAAGCTTTTAACCCCGACAAAACAAGTTTAGAATAATGAATTTATTCGAGTAAACTCTACCAAAATATCTAAGTCTGAAACCCGGAAGTGCACGTAGAGTCGGGCCTCTATCCGTGACGTCACGAACGGAGTCATGGGCTCAGTGAGAGTGAATGGCAGTGATATCCCTACGTAAATGCTATCCTGTCAGAGCTTAGATTTGTTGTTGTTAAGGAGTATATTTGATGGATTTTCTGTTTTCATTTGAATGAAGAATAACGAAGCAACATTTTCCAGTCGCTGATTTCTTTTTATATCCTCATATTCACCTATTTGGTAGAGATTTAAGACGAGTTACTGCTTAGGAATTAAAGTTAAATCGTGCACTTATGAATAGGCGGATGCATTATATTGTCATCAGAATGTACATGAGCAGTTTTGTAAAACGAATAGGTCTAGAACTATGATAGTACTTATCATAGATGTGTGTGACTGCCTCAAAAAAGGATACAGTACCAGTTAAACATTTTATGTTGTAAAAATATCAAACTTGAACGAGATCATGCAAGCGCGCTTCCTCTATAATATTTTGGCGAGTGATGCGGCTCTTGCATGAACGTTCGTGAAGCGAGCAGAATCGGGAGGTAAGACCAAGCCGCTGCTCTAGGCGCTGCTTGCTTGTGATGGAACGTACGTGCGCTAGTTATATGTTTATCGGCAATTGCAAGAGAATGAAAGCGACGTTGCCAGCTAAGAAAAACAACTAACAAAGACTTGCTCCTGACTACCGGTGTCAGAATTGGTA
>JAVYIG010013354.1:0-47896 GCA_035222895.1 Strongylocentrotus droebachiensis
TTATTTATGACATTTCTAGTGCCCTTTTAGGACCTAAAATTGCTATGAAGGTAATTTAAGACCCAAAAATTTGTGAAATTTAGCCAGTACGATCATACCAATTCAGCCCCACTTTCAAAAAAATATGGTGACCTCTAATTAATGAATTAATTAATAACAATACATGGGCCGGCTGGTTGTGCGTAATATAACCAACACAAATAAGCCAACAAAAAAGCCAACATCGGCATTGGCTGAAATACAACGTGAACAGCGCTATTTTGTTTTTCCAACGGCTGGTTCAAATTATCTAATATTTGTGGTGGTACAGAATATTAGAAATCATTATATTTATGGATATTTCAGCCGTCTCTGAACTGATTTTTTATCAAACAAAGATGATGCTGTCATATAAACTGTATGTTCTTTCAAATTTGACACTGTTTTTCAATATCTCAAAAATAAATAAATTGTGTAGCGCCCTCTGCAACAGAACTCAACTATCACTTTAACCCTATCTAGCCTGGGCTATTTTGAAACTGCAAAACCTGGGGGGGGGGGGGGGGGGGGGGGGAGGGGAGGGGGCTTCTAAGGCCCCCCCCCCCCATGATCTCGTCCATGAAAAGGCCAATTGCCACGAAAATTTGTATGCGTTTGAGTATAGATTAATATGGTAATTCCAATTTTTTTTGAAAAATTCAACCATTTGCATATTTATGGAAAAATGCAAACAAGGTAATACAATTTACATTTTTACCCATAAATCATATATTCTTCATATTGAAACATTAGTTTTCAACACGTATATTCTTTAGACCATTTGGGATTATAATACAACAAACAAAATTGGAAGAGCCAGGTTATTCCTTACCAGTATGTTATCTATTGTGTTGATAATTTCTTATGTACATGTATTTCATTGTTTTCGTTGTCTTATTTCATTTACAACTATTAACTAATTTGACCCGCAAAATAAACACCTTGATTATAAACGAGACCTAATAATCAATGTTTTATCTCTCTTTGAGGAAAATGGGATTTCTATACGTTTTTGTACACAAATCACGAAAATAAGCGATTTCGGGCTGACAACGATAGGTCTAATTTTCTAAAAAAATTGTTTTAAAAGATGCGCAAGACTCAAAGAAAAAAGTCATAAAACTTCAGCGCAAGATTCTTTTGCGTTAAAAAAATTATTACCAAAGATGTTGAGGAGGGGGGCTTCTAAAAAAAGGAAAAATTTGAATGTGCTCGTGTATTTTTTTGTGAGTCTGCCATTTTCAAAGGCAAATTGCCCATTCTCTCCTGTAAAGTATCTTACAAGCATCTCACATCAGCAATTTGGGGATGTTCATAGGTTCATTCGAACACACCAGTCATGACGAAATCATGCATATTTAACCAATGGTCCATAAAAATACATTTACATGTCGCTCATTGGTAAATGACCGATCATTCATGTACTCGTGCATAATTCTTCAAAATTATTTATTATTGCATTCAAACTTATCGATCAATAATAAGATGTTTATTTTGAAAATAGGATTTTTGGGGAAAAGAATAAGATTTTTGTTCAATCAGGGTTGGCAGCTCTGTAATCAGTGAATCTTTCAGTGCTTTTTTATACAGGCCCCCTATTATAGGAACTGTGATCACAGAATTGATCACATCTCAACTTGAGATGGATACCAGTCACAACTCTGTACGTAACACAGGGATCTGATGCTAATACTTCATACAAAAATGCATGCCTATTGAAGCAATAAACAACTAGAGAACAATTTTTCCACTCTCTGTATTTTCTCCCACCAGGTTTCTATGGCCAATCCTATGGTGGTGGCGGTGGCGGCGGTGGTGGCTACGGTGGTGGCGGCTACAGTGGCGGCTATGGCGGTGGCCAGGGAGCCTACCAGGGATACGACTACAACTATCAAGGCTACAGCCAGGGTGGTTACGGCCAAGGAGGTGGCGGCGGTGGATACGGAGGCGGCGGATACGGTGACTACAGCAGTGGTGGTGGCGGCGGTGGATACGGAGGTGGCGGCGGTTATAGCGGTGGCGGCGGTGGATACGGAGGCGGAGGCTACAACAGTGGATATGGTAAATGAAAAGGTTGTTGACAAGCCCAATGTACTTTCTTGTCTTCCTTATTTTTACTGCAATCTGTTCATTCTGTAATTGTAGAGGTGTTTTGTGAGACGGAATCGGCTTTACATCGATTAGGGATTTTTTCTGAATTTTGCTTGACTTTAAGATCTGTCACTTTTGGTCAGGCTTTGTAGACTGATTGAGGACATCCTGATATATGAAACTAGTGCTAGTTAGATTAGGTTTGAATGTATTTGGGCAAGTCAAAAATATTTTGTCATTTGGTGTTGGTATCCCATTGTTTACCAAGTATCAAGGAGTTTTAAAAATGTTTCGACATCAAAAGTTCCATTCAAATCCATTTTACCTAATACTTGGTCTAATCTAAGCTCTAGTTGGGCTGTTAACCATGATATACTTAATTTGTACGTGGTTGATAAAGTATTGGACAAAATATTTTTGACTTGCCCATTTACTATAGATAGATTATTGTTTGGAAGAAGGAAGCAACTGCCAAATACAGGTAAGACAGCGTGAGAATTGGGTAAACTATCCATGTAAATATCCTGCAGAGATATCATTCACAACATATTTCTGAGTAGGAAGTCACTGGAACGATTATCTCGCAACATATATCTTCGGTTGGTAAAACTAAGATGTTACGGTATTAAAAGAAAGTATGCCGAAAATACACTACTCTATAATTAGAGAGACTGAATCAGTTAGGAAAGTCTGAAACTGATCACTTCATTACTGACTAATTGTCAAGAGCATCATGATTGATAGGATCGTCAAATATATTGCACTTGCTATTATTAGATAGTTTGTGTCATGCTACAATGATTTTATAAGGAAAATCAGTGTTATCAATTTAATGCGGAGATGGCATTTGCACTAGATATCAAATTATGAGATGAGAAAACACGCATTTACAAATCGTAGTTCTCTTGAAAAGCTGGACTCTGTGAAAAATGGGAAAAGAAATTGGGGGACAATGGGAGTGGTGAGTGATTAGTCTCAAAAGATATAGAATAGAACTTTGGAGAATTCAAAAGGTGCTCTGGTAAAAGCAAGAGTGCAAAAACAACAAACCTCACTTTTATCTCAGCAATTCTAAAAAAGGGCTCTAGTGAGCAAAGAAAGTAATTTTTTACAGTGGCAGGACTCTTGATTCAGTCTCTTTTGATGTACACGTAGTGAATTACATGAAGATGTTGAAATGTGGTTTCTATGGTCCAACATCGTATTCGCTCGTGGTCCAGGTTACTGGTTCTAAACAACAGAGCCTGCGCATGAGGTTCACTGTGAAATCATGCAAGCAACAGGCTGGAGTACATGTAGGGCAAAATCAGTGTTTGGGGCTGGTGTGATCACCACAACCATTGTTCAGCACAAAATTGTTTGGAACCAGTAATCTTGACAACTTGGCTAGTATGACGTCACATTTCAATACTCTATTGTGATGTTGTTTAGTATGATGTTTTATTTGATTGTAGAATGCATGCCACAATATCAATGAGTGATTATGATAAACGTGTGTCGATGTGAACTGTCAAAAGAATGATTTGATGAAATATTTATTGAATTGCATGATGTTGGATCTTGCGTGTAAACAAATATAGTGCATGAGCATTTTTACTATGAGTTTAAAAACATTCATTTTGACTAAACATTACATTTTTATACATTTGCTAACTACCTGCCTATGACAAAGAATTCATGAATATATAAATGCAAAAACTGTGAATTTTGGTTGATATTGTCTGATGAAAGATTGGATATTAATATCTGGTTAAAAAAAACACAATTATATTCGGATATAGAAAGGAAAAAACGGAGAGAAAAAAGTTACTTGTCAGAATCATTTTGATGTCATTGTCAAAGAACTGCAAATCATTTATAGAGAAAAGTGAACTCAAGTCGGACAGGGTTTTACTAATGAATTGATGTGTTTAAACCTGCACACATGTGAAACAGCCATACAGAAATATATCTGATACATAGAATGCTGTATTAAGCAATAATTGAATGTCTTCTCATTCAATGGCAGTGTATGTTTACAACCGGGGGAAAAAACTGGGAATGGACTTTTCGATATAATGTGGCTTCAGATTTATAGATCGTTAAAATGTAACCAGTGTAGTATGTTAATGAACTACCAACTCAAAAGTACTGAAGTTTTTATTTCCCCAAACATCGGCTGATGTGATCCTTTTTCTTGAAAAAGAGCATTGCCACATTCAATTTTGCATAAGGTGACTGGTGCTAAGGAATTATTAAATGTCTCATTATCTCATGTTTTAGATGTATTTTTTTCTTCATTTGTGACTTGCTATTTCTTTGTAGGCTCAATTTATATGCATGAAACAAAATATCTTTTCTTTGCTTGTCTGCTGTGACTCTTGCAAATGCATCTTGCATGGCTGACACAACCCCCTCCCCCCTTTAAAAAAAAAAAAGAAACGAGCAACATTTATCAGCAACTACCCACTTACCTCGATTCCCCAGAAAATGAAACTTGTTGCAAAATGTTCTTTCCTCTTCTGGTACCGTCTTTTCAAGGTTTCTTTCCTCTTTTTACTGCTTGGTGGAAAAACAAAATTCTCAAAAGTAGCTAGGTGAAAGGGCTCGCTTGAGATCACCCACCCACCGATGACGAACACTGTACATGTGAGGGCAAATGGTGATCATCTAGCCTCTGCCACGGAAGGTGGTGCCAGAGGCATTGTTTACTTAAATATTTTTGGGTTATTTTTTTGAAAATTACCCGGAAAAGGGCACTTGGATGGTGGCCATGCAAGTTCTACTTGCTCTGTAGGTGGGCTGGCTTTTGGTTCATTTAGGTAGTCGTGCCCCGCATATGGTACTACCCTTTTACGGACTCCCGCTCATGCTGCTTGAGGTTGCTTAGGGTTCTTTAATTTCGACTCGATTATCGACAAGCATTCCGTATAGATGTCCTTGCCCAGTCCCGTTCTGCTCAGTCTGGCTAGTCACTCCCTGTATCTGGACCTGCTTAGTACACACCCCCAACAATCCTTCATAGAGTAGTATAGATAGATAGATAGGGTATTAATAATCTTTTCACGTCAGAGAGTTTGAGATGTTAATTTGTCAAATAACTTTTTACTCAGAAGGGACGTTTGTAATTTTTCCCTACCTACAGAACAATCAGAACCTGGCAAAGCCCCAGTTAATCGACGCGGGGGCGGAGCCCACCACCCCTACTCTCGCTAAAGACGTGTTTTAAGGCCAAGAAGGGGGACCCATGAACAGGTATTTAAATATAATCCTTCAAAGTTTCCGTCTCTTTAAAAAACAGAAAAGATTTAGGTGTTTGTGTTCTTCATAGTTCCTTGACTCCACACCCTCCTCACCTTCTTCACTTAATTGAATTGTTCAATTTCATGTAGTGTCTTTGAGTGGTAGAATTGGATTGGCACGGTTCAGTAGTTGGGCCACTCCTTTGTGCCTGGCACCCTTTTTTTTTGGTGTGATGTACACAACATTCTGGCCATCATTTGTTCACACATGAGCAGTGTTCATCTCTTCATCTATTTCTCCTCCCCCTCCTCTTTCATTGCACCATCCTATCATTTGCAGCATCTTTTTCATTCATCTTTTTTAGTTTGCAAGTTTGTCAATTAACTTGATTTTGCCTGTGTATTTTTGCTGCTGCTTTGATTGCTCAAGATATATGTTTATCCGTTTTCTAAAATGTTTGCTGTTTATTTTATTGATTTATTCTCATATGGAAGTTTTCCAAAGAATGTTATATATAATGATTTAGAAGTATCTCTAATTTGCCTTTCTCTTTTTTCTTTCGTCCCCAGATTAACGTCGGACACTCCTGAGAAAAATCGACACTTGCCCCTTTGCAAAAAAAAAAATTGGGAAAAAATTTGTACAGAAAACAAAAATGCGGGGCAAGTAGAGGAGTCAAGAAGTAAAGGAGTGTATTGGCGACTGAATTTGTGGAATTGCTGTACATGTTATCTTCCTTGAGGTGTGGCTTATCGATGCGAAGGCTTCCGGAGTTTCACAAGGACAACTATTAGCACCCATGTCTTTCTGAAAGGAGTGCAAAAGATGCTTGCTTCGAAAAAAAAAGAAATATTCGATTCTTCACGTGATTGTCCCTGTGAAACTCTACAAAATATGGACTTGGGGGAATGAAATGAAGTGGATGAAATGTATAATTAGCTCAACTGTACCAAAGCGAATCAAACAATTTTTGAGAAAAAGAAAATGAAAAAAAAAAAAAAAAAAATTCTGCGACACAACATGTTTCTGAATGTGCATATGAATCACGCAGTGGTATTCTGGAAATCATTTTTTATTTGCATTTCTCTTCCATCCAAAAAAAAGAGGAGAGACGAGAGAGAAAAAAGGATCGACAAGCTATCTTGTTGGTATCCTTTTATGACCAATTGTAATATAATTTAGCCAAGAATTAAACCCTTTTCTGTTCTGTTTTTTGCCCCCTCCCCCCCCTGGTGTGTTTCATGATTATCAATCGATCAATGCCTTGTTAATGTATGTCATATTTTTCTCGCAATTATAATAAGCTTGTATTTGTGATTTTTTTCCTATCTAGTGGCTTGGCCTTTCTTATGTAACTTCCATTTATTTCATGTAGTATTTTTGCCTTGAGTTTTAATTGGTTAAAATAAAATTCCATTCCTATTGGCATTTTAAAAACCCAAGTCCTGTAAAGGCTAGTGTTTAAATTTTCCATCTCTTCAGTTTTGTGTTTTAATTGAATTTAAGTTAAACATAAAGTTAATATTATGTAAAATTTAATACAAAAATCATATAAAATTAACTACCCATGATAACTAATAGGATTAAAATATGTCTCTTGCCCCCTTTTAAATTTAAACTCATTAACACAGTTCAACATTTGATAATATTGTGTACATGATGTGTGGGTCGAATGTCTTCTTTGATTGAGGAGTAGCTCACCACATTCCAGTATTTATGTGAAATTGGGCCGTGCACTGTCGAGTGAATACGATGCAATTTGCCAAACGAAGCGACTGCCCAAAATTTTATGTTATTTTTTATTGACTGATTTTTCTTATCAATTTTTTATACAAAAGTGGAAAAACATGAAAAAAAAATGAAAATGTGAAACTTGTGCTCTGAAGACATTTTGTTTTTTTGAACGGTCGTTTGTCCTTGAAAGTGGAGTGTATGAATCTGATCTATGGTTGCTTCTCTCAGTAGGTCCAGCTAGTCAGCCAGATCTTTCTCTGAGAGGTTTTAGCATCAAGCTCTCAAGTAACCATAGAGATTTCTGTATCAAATATCCACATTGGAGTCGGTGTCTTCTCCTTGCCCGGGTGTTTTGTTCTTCAGGGTAGTGTAGTTGGGGTTGGTAGAAGATGTGAAGCAATTCACCTAAGTTTGTACTTCTATATTAACACCCAGGCTCTTTCTGCCAATCACAAGGGTTATCTTCACATCTGTAGGGGGTTTAGGGCCCATACAATTTAATTGATAAGATATAGGTTCCAAGTAAAGAGGCGTGTATTTAATTTGATAGGAAGAACTAAGATTTAAGTAGGGATAGTAGGTAAACTATACATGTATCTTCTTTATAATTTTCCAAATAATTAAACTTATGATAGAATTAAAACTACATCTAGAACACATTTCACTTGCTCTACACTCAAATACATCAACAGTCGGACACATGTGGTGAAATACAGTGAAAAATTGTATGAAAAATCACCCCCCCCCCCAAAAAAAAATGAATGAATGGAATACAAAAGATGCGATGCATTTAAAGAAACCAAAACAAATCCATTGTTGAAGACGATACTTGTGGTAAAAACAATGGTCTCTACTTTATAAACAAATGAATAGTAATAATATTTATCTACACATGTATCTACAATGATACATGTGTAGATAAATATTATTACATGCTTCAATATTTCACTGTATTACACTGGAACACAAACATACAATACATGCATTATTTAGTAATTGTAAGACTTTTGGTTATGTGTGCAACGTGTGTGAGGTCGAAGTGAGAGTGGTGTGCTCGTGTATGTACAACATTAACATACATGTAGGTCATACACGGGTACAGCGGAACCATGTTAAAACAAATTTCCTGGAATCTGGGATATTCAGACTTATGTTATATTGGGGGCTTAAAATTTCAACAAAAACAAAAATACAGTGAAACCAGAATATAAAGACCGCAGAAGGGCACTAGACTGCTAGCACTTTGAAACTGGAAACGGGTGTGGATGAAATGCTTGCATATTTCGTGACTGGCCAACTTTTGTGGAAGTTTCATGCGATGAAATATTGAATCACATATTCCACAGTACTGATACTGAATTTTTGGGACTATCTTGTGAAAAATCACTGTCATTTGCAAAGTTGCATGCCATACAAGTTTCTGGTTAAAGAGATCGTTTAACAATGTTAAATCTGAGATACACGGTCCTACATGTTACCAGTGTCTGTGATATGGTGTAATATTGAAGCCCTAAAAAAATCGCGCTTCAAAATGATCAAGAAGTGCCTCAAAAAAGTAAAAGTCTTTGAGTGACCGGTTTTACCATACTCGTTTCCCCCAATAGACTGTAGTGTTATGAAAACCGTTCAGCGAACGGTTTTCAAAATTTGTAATTCCAATCATTAATATCTTAATAATCAGACGGGCGATTGGCTTGTAAAAGTCATGGGGTTCCTGACTGACCTAAAGGTTTATAGTTATCATTGCAGCATGAGCTAAATCAAGGATTATTTCTAAAGGATCTAAGACAAAGTTACTGGATCCCTTTAAAGTACGGTATTAGGAATTCACCTGTTGTGCCCTATGCAAGGCACGCCCTGTTTTCCATGGCATTGCGTTGCATGGCTTCCCAAAATGTCCATCTTGTGAATTTGCCATTGCATCATATCGGGAAGCCTGAGAATTTGTGTGGAATCCATTATTCTTATCTACTACATGGCCATGACTGCTCTTGAGAAGATAGGATCTATATACAGTGGACTCTCGTTATAAAACAAACTAGTGGGACCAAGCAGGTAGCAAGCCTCGTTTTCATAGTGGGCTTGGCAAAACGAGCTTTACCCCATAAGTTCTAGTATCATAACAAGGTTTCACTGTACATGTGTGCAAATAGTTGGTGCTTGCTCTATTTCGATTGTATTGCTGTATAAAAGTGAGAAAAAGAATATTGTAAAACCAGAAACTTTTCTTGCGCATGAAATGTTTGCAAATTTTGCAATTAGTTGGGATTCATGAAATGTTCATACTGCAAACTAATTGAATCGCAACTGACATGACACTGAACTTAGGAAGAAACTGCTGTCCTACAAATTGCAATAGTTTCTGGTTTTACAGAAATAGAGAGTGATCGATATCAATTAAGCATTCACTTCTGAGTCTATAATATACATGTATATTGTATCTATATCTAAGCAATTTATCACAATGTGCTCTGAAACACTTGTACCTGTACATATCTTGAAGCTTACGGTATACAATAATTTGTCATTCTTAACTAGCAAATCCTTACATTGATACACATATATATTGCGGATTCATCGGTTCATGAAACCGCCAAAGAATTACGTTGCCTTCGCTTTGGTGAAGGGACAGAGATTCCATTATATTATTGGTGGAACTGCTATCTATCAATGTACAATACTTTTACATCATAAATGTACATGAATACAGGTATACAGGAAAAGGCAAACATAATCTATGCACATAAATTGCCCAACCCTCTTGAAGGCAAATCCGGTATGCAGCCTTATGATAGGATATCCTACTTCCACTTTAAAGGGGGAGATCTGTTCTGATATGAAGTCGGTTTTTATAGAAGCAGAATATTGAAAGGGATCGGTGGAAAAGGTTTGAGCAAAATCTGATCAAACCATGAACTAAGTGTGCAATCTATCAAATACAAGTTGGCAACTGGCTTTTTGGTCCCTCTCCAATTTTCTCCATTTTACAAAATATCACACTTGATAATTTTTTTAAAGAAAACATTCATTCATACATCTACATGCATCCCAGATAAAATTATTGCACATATATTTCTACAGAACCCCTGTATGAAACATATCTACATGTAGTCCTTCATCAATTATTAGGAAAATGGAAATACATTTTGTACATGGCATGCATCCATGGTACATGTGCATGTACGTGAAATGTTCAGTTTATAGCAAGCAGAAGAGGACCTTGAAACGTAAGTCTGAGTTGCCAATTTAGTTTTGATTGATAACAAATTCAAATATATTTGAGGGCAATTAAAGAAAATTCGCTTTAAGTTAGGGGTGCATGTTGTGGAGAAGGGAAGAAGAAAAGGTGCACTTTCAAAGGTGAAAATGGGGCACTCGCACATGAAAAACAGAAGAAAAAAAAGCGCTGATGGGAAAGGGGCTCCTATCAGAATTTAATTGGGGCAAGTGGCTCATATTAAAATGGCACTTTATCAGAAGAAAAGGGGGTACTTGTAAAAAAGAAAAAGGGGCACTTATCAGAGATGAAAAGGGGCATTTAAGAGAAAGGGAAGGGGTTCTTATTAATAAAAAAAGTGGCATTTATTGGAAGAGGAAGGGCAACTATTACAAAGTATATCGTGCATCTCTCAGATCTGAATGGGGCAATTATCAAGAGTGAAAAGGTCCACTTCTTACTACCTAAAAAGGGGCAATTATATGAATGGGATAGGGGCGCCTGGACGATTTTAATAGGGGCATTAAATAAGGGTGCCTGGACGATTTTAATAAGGGCATTATATCTGAGGTTAGGGGCATTTATTTCAAGAAAAGAGGCAATTATTAGAAAGGAAAAGGGGCACCTATCAGAAAAAGAAGGCACACTTCTTACAAAGGAAAAGGGGCACTTTTGGCATAATTGAAGAAGTAGGGAGGGGGGGGGGGCCTTACATCGAATAACAATTTGCAGTTATCGCAACAAATTATTTACTGGCTTCCAGTTACATAGTTAACATTTTCCCTCTTACAAGGGGTTATTGACTTTGCGCCATGATTACACACTCCCTATAGGAGAGGAAAAGGGGCACTTATCAGAAAGGGAAGAGCCACTTCTCACAAAGGAAAAGTGGTACTTGTCAAAATTAAATGTGACACTTTTCCTATGTAAAAAAGCGCACTTTGGGGGAATTGAAAAGTGTGTGTGTGGGCTCTACATTCAATGACAATTCAGTGATTATAACGAGTGAATCTCGCAGGTATCACAACAAATTATTTACTGGCTTCCATCGTGATCATCATCATTTATTGAAGTTAACTTTTTCCCTCTTTGGTTTGTAAATAACAAAAGGAGGTTTGGCGAAACAAAAGGAGGTTTGAGCTCAAACCTTGCTTTGTGAATTCGGGCCTAAGTCCAGAAAACAGGCTGGCTTCTAGTACTTACAATCCCTTCCTGTATTTCCAAGAAATTCTACTTCACTTGACTAAAAACTTACCTCTAAAATTCTTAATTTCCCTCGATACCCATGGAAAAAGCGCTACCGGTATATAAATTCAGTTATTATTAACTTCTATTATTTTTTATCAAAGGTGTAAAAGTACAGACTTAATGGTACCTGACCCAATGTGATATTCTGGAAATACATTTCTTTTCTAAAAGTAACTGTGAATTTACATGTAAATTGATCCAATCTTACCTCACCTAATCTGTACAAATAAATTATATAACATACCATATCCGTTAAAAAAATGCACAGAAAGCAGCCTACACCAAGCACATTAGGGCCAACACCAAATTTGTCTTGACAATTATCATACCTCATTAAAAAATCAACAAAACACAAAAATTAAAAAAAAAAAGATCTGCACATTTTTGGGGCATACTGGATACATCATTAGTTTTATTAAAAATACAAGAAAAGATGTATAAAACATGATGTTTGAGTAAAGGAAAGTCTTTTTGAAAAAAATCTCAATCTTCGAGTCGCTTAATTGAATCTGATGAAAATACAATATTCTACATACATGTATATAATATGTAGTAAATGGACATTGTCACGTGTTAGAATAAATACATACTGAGGACTTGAATCCAAAATAATCTTTGCCCCCAAGACAGAACTTTACCAAAGCAAGTCAAAAGGGTACGAGGACTTCAAACTATTTGAATACTTGTTTGCACAAATACATGTATTTGAATAGTAAAAAATGATATTAGTCCCAGGCCTCATGGGTACTACCAACTAATCCATCTTGCAGCTTTTACAATAATTCACCCCCGTTCAGATAATACCTAACATGTCGGTTGTTGGTTTGTTTTTTATCTGACTGCTCAGAAGCATCTGTATGCTGAAAGTAAGCTAGCGATGGACCAATGACTTAAAAGTCCTCTCTGAGGGATTTGGTAGTGAGGACTAATGCCTTGTCAAAGGACACTAGTGCTTGAACCCGGGGCCTCCAGGTTAGGAGACCTCTACTCTACCACTGAGCCATCATACCTCCATGCATGAAGTCGTGTTCCCATATACCTTGGTACACGATACAATAAGCATAAATGATTGAGCATGGCAATCCAAGGACCTCCATTAAAACAAACAAGTATCACTACATGTATTACCTTTAGGGTAAATCTTTCTTGAAACATTCATTCAGGCACAAGCAAATTTTGAAGTACATAAAAACTGGAATAACAACAGGTAGAGTTTGTGCAAAATCTTCTATCTCTCTAGAATTAGACAGGACAGTGAAACCTGTCTTTAAAGGCCACACAGAAGGGGAACATGATAGGTTACCACTATAGACAGGTAGTCTTTATAGAGAGGTAGCTACTAAGGTAGGTTTGACTGACCTGCATGGATGTGAGAAGAAAAAATGATATCCTCATTATTCTGAAGACCTTGTATGGCCAAACAGGAGTGTGTATCCTCATTTCTCAAAAAGATTTTATTCATGATGAAGTTGCCAAAGGAAAGTACACAAAATGATAGAAGGTAAAATAAGAAACTAAATAAAATTGGATACAAATACATGTACTTCCAATAGATAAATACATCTTTAAAAAGTAGCAGAGAGATCAAAACGAACTAAAATCTTGAACCATTATATATGAATGTTTACCTATGTACAACCAGAGATCAGTCCTCAGAATGCTCATGGGTTAAAACAAAGACCATCATAGATTCAACACCTACGATAAAAGCTGCTATTTACTCTACTTCTATTTCTCACAATATCTCAACCCTAATTCAATGTGGCTATGCAATATTCAGTCTGTAATTTTTTTTCTTTTTGTGTGTGTGGGCTTATTCGGGAATCGTAGATTTTCATCCAAACTACTGTAAAAGTTTGCGAGCACAAAGTAAGGTACATTTAATACACAGTGTATAACTTACTATGTCAGTCCATTTGATTCGACAAGGGCCGAGCTGATATAGGTTTAGCTCAATCACCATGAGAATTTCCTGCACTTTTGCATTTAATAAAATATATTTTACACTTTAGACAAGAAAACAAAACAAAACTATTTGTTAATATTTTTACAATAGTGAACTTAAACCAAATTTATTTCATGATGAGCTACGCCCTTTCGGTCTACAGGCAACTTTATATCAGTTTAGACAACACCCCCCCCCCCCAAAAAAAAAAAAATCGCTAACAACACCTGACAATTACACACGATACAACTATCCCCATAGAACTACCCCTACCTTCAAACAAGACGACATTGAGCCAGTGAATGTTCCCTTTGGTTGACCGTTAAATACCGTTTGGTCACTGTCCCAGGACTTGAGGTAATTCTTATACAGGTAGTTGTCTAGGGATAATTGTAATTGTCCCGGGGAGGGAGAAAGTTATTCAAGAGATGATAGTCTAGTGGGGCTCTCATCCTGATACACATGAGATCATTAGGCACATTTGCTCACAAATAATATCTCATACCCCAGCACTGCTCACAGAGGAAGGTTACAATGTAGTATTGTTTGAAAACCTATCTTCCTGTTGTGACCATGTTTCTGGCACAGTTTTCACACAGTACAGGCTCATTCAGGTATGAACTGTAAACAGCCGCAAAAAAAAAGCCATGATTTTTCTATGTGTAAATACATCGCAACAGCATCCAACATAGTTCCTGTGAGTATTCACAAAGCTTTGTATTATAAGATACAGAATTGTGAAGCGTAGTATACTAACCTCTCCATTAAGAAACCGCCCCGGTTTTGCCGCATTATATATATATGAGTGAGGCTTAACTCATAGGGAAAACAAAACTTTTTAGAACATTTAGGTCAACTGGAAGCAGATTTTACATTCTAGTCATCAAATTTTTTCAGAATCATATACATATTTACACTACAATCACCTCTGAATAATTAGCGTTCCGATGCACATATACAATTAACAACTGAATTATTCATCCCGCTAGTTAATTTGATGATTTTTTTTTGGGGGGGGGGGGGGGGGGGGGCAACTCAAGATGTAGACTTTACAATGTCACATCCTCTAGAAACAAATATTGGGAAAATCAAATTTTTAACATACTTGCAGAATTATAAACTAGGTACGGGTATGAATAATTTAGTTGTTAACTGTCCATTTTTTACAGGACACTCCTCCATATAAATCTGAAACTCCTCCCTGTTTGCAATTGGCTATGTAAGACTACCATTGACTTCAATTAACATTTCGAATCAAACTCAACAATATTCTTGAAATACATAGCATTAATGTCATTGAATGTGTCAAAAATGAAACTTCCATAAAATATGTCTGCAAGGTTTAGTACTGCAAGCACCTTGATGTATGAAAGGGAACGTCGTTTGGAAGCAACATTGTCCCGACTCCTATGTGATGCAAATTGGACAGTGGCGATTGTTCTTTTAAAAAAGGTTTTAAAATCCTCTGGCTAAATCTCTCATCACCTTCCTCCTCGGAAACCTGCATGAATGACAAAACAGAATGATAGAAGAAGACATGAATAAATAAATAAATAATAAGGGTAAAAAGCAAAAAAATAATATTTAAAGAGTATCAGTACTAGTTTACAGGAGGGATTAGACCTGCAAGGTCACTGGACAGGTGGTTATCTCATCAACTCAGCTCTCAGTTAATATAAGAAAAAGAGGATCATGGGGGACCAATGGTCACCGATTAGGCATTGTTTAATATAGAAAGGGCGCAAGTAGCTACAAGTAGTGCAATGGGCCTTTAACAAACTTGACTTTTAAGATTCAGTTTTCTTTTTAAAGTGATTAACAAAAAAGGTTTTCATAATGATTTCTAGAAAGAACAGAAATAACATTAACTCAGCAAACATTGAGTTATCATAGCAATAGATCTTATGGGGAACTAATATCATAAATCCAAAGATGTTTATCACCATACAAGATTGAAGACCCTAATTTGAACACTAACTGGCCTTACACGATGCATATTTCTTTGATTAAAGTTTTTTTATATTTCTTTGATTGTTAGTTTAAAACAGCTTTAAGTAGAACATCACAAGAACAGTTTTTAAAACCAAATTTGTATTACAATCTAGACTACAAATTAGACTAAATGGTTATTAGACCAAATGGGTAGTAGGCTAGTTGAAGATTAGACCAAATGACTATTTGCCTAAATGGCCATTAGACCTAAGGATAATTAGACAAAATGATTATTGGACCATGTGATGAGTAGATACTAGACGGGCTGTTTGAAGACCATATGGAAATAGTCTAATTGGGTAGTAGACAAACTGGTTGTAGACTTAACGGCAATTCACAATTCTATTCTTCTTACCTCTGCTGAATCCTCCTCCTCCTCCTCTGCTAAAACCACCCCCACCACGGCCCCCTCTAAAGCCACCGCCTCGACCACCACCTCGGCTGAACCCACCGCCTCGTCCACCACCTGTTCATTGTCAAAAGATTCAAAAAGGAAGATAATAAGAAGGAAAAATCTCCAAGCGTTTGTATAATCCTACACGTTTAATTCCGTTAACGATCATTTTTTCTCTGTTTTTTTTTTCTTTGCCTAAAGGACTTCAAACGCATACTGAATAGACTTTCAATACATTCCCTATATGAAATATTGTACCTTAAATTTGTCGACTTCCAGATTTTTATTCAGAATCATTTACAAAAGTATTTATAATCTTTCAAGTTAAACTATATTAAAAAGTACAGTCATTTGAATACTCATTTCTTCTACCTACCTAAATATCTAAATCACAAATTCAAGAGACTTCACTACTCATCTCAAATTTTATACCAGAATGTTTTCAACTTCCTGATTTAAAGGAGGAAACATCTTCAACTACAACTGATTTGTTCATATGTTACACCTCAGTTTTGTTAACGAGGAGTGCCATTTTATATATGAATACAGATTGCTTAAACAAAGACATTAATGTAGAATAACCTGTTACTTTGAACAATGATACCCTCAAGAGATGTACCAGAGTACATTATTGTTCAACGATTTCTGACCACAAAAAAAAAAAAATCAGTATTCCTAAAGCCTTCAGTAACAGAAGGTAGGCACATTTTCATTTCAAGAGGGGAAAAAAACCCTGGTCTTTTACCTCTGAATCCACCACCTCTTCCTCCACCACGCCCTCTGAATCCACCCCTTCCACCGCCCCTCTTGGCGACACTCCCTCCAGCCTGGGGGAGAAACCTCTGCAATGGAAGCAGCTTCATGGGATCGATGAAGAACTGTGAAAGATCAAAGACAAATGAATGAATATGAATATGACGTCAATGCATCGTTGCCTAACATATTCTAACATATATACTAGGCCCTAAGGCCCCCGTTTTGTAAAACTCATTATCAATAATAAGTTATGATAATTGTAATACTACTATGTTATACTGTAGCCCCTTCACTCTTGCTACTCTAATTCCACCTTCCCAATTCTTGATGTTGTCTATCCATCCATCCCGCACAGATCTACCAACTTGACACTTCCCTTCAACTTCGCCTTCGATAGTTGCTAGTACAACACTCTTCTCTATTTTTTTCCAGTGCCCATGCTTTGTGATCTTTCTTTTCTAGACTACCATGAAATCATTATAAGCTACTGAAATTCTTGCATTTGAATGGCTATGAGCAGATTTGTCATAGATCTGTGGCAGTTGTTATTGGTAACGAATGCTAATTTTGCTATGACAAATGATGCTCTCAGCCAATCAAATGCCACAATTTCAGAAGCTTATTACAGTTATTTTAACTTGTTGAAACAGGGCCCAAAACCAAAGCCAGAAAATGGTAAGAGCAAACAGTGGCATGAACGTCCTGCCATAGTTAAGTCTAACTTAAAGTCGATCTTAGGCTTTGTGAAACACTCCCCGGATGAGGTACCCACTGAAATAAATGATAACTCACCTTTTGTTCTTTACTAAATGATGATGCTGTCATGTTATCTGATAATTTGATGGAGAAAAACTGTTGTGAAAAGAGAAATTAAGGAAATAACAAAAAAAATCACACATTCTATCAAATGAAAACAATGTTGATCGTCTCTACTACATTGTGTCTGAATTGTTGTAATGCAAACCACCAAGCCAATCCCAGGATCATTTTAAGTTTTATTTTTTAACTGCACAAAAAGCTGAGAACATTTATATTTTTTTCTCTTCTTATAAGAGCATCTAGATATGGAGTGTATTAAGGCTGTGCACAACAGTGTAATGAGGTACCCGAGTACACTCCCAGGCTCACAAGCGAATACTCGAATATTCGGACGCCATGTTTTTTTGTTTTTTGTTTATTTTGTTTTGAATTTTTTTTTTGAATCTTTGTTTTGCCACCACCATACCTGGAGCAGTATCCCAGTTCTGTCGCCTAAAACGCATGCAATTTTACTTCGAGTTGCAGTTGAAGGCGCCGATTTATAATAATAATAATAACAGTAAACAATGCATTTTTAAAAACCAAAGATGGCAGAATAATCCATTTTCCTCCAAGTCCAAACAGAAATCCAGACATTTGGTCCCAGTTTCTGAGTGGTGAGTTTGACAGTGCTTGAGTTGGGAAACATTTTTACCGACGGCACCATGCCAGCGGCCGCCGCTCACCCAGGCACGGGTAAGCATCGGCCTGGACAGATTTTTTTTTTTTTTTTTTTTTTTTGCGGCCGAATATTCGGGTACGAGAAATCGTACCCGAGTAGTGGTCAACCGTGCGGGTACTCGAGCATTCGACTACACGTCGCAGCCCTAGAGTGTATGAGCCCTCCCTTCACATCACAAAATATAAACACTTAAGTTATTTCACCAACGCATTACAAAACAGAGCTCTAATTATGTGGAAAAGGATACATATTTTGTGACATGTCCAAATATTTCATCCACTTTGCCGATCTGCTGCTTGTTTTCCAAATAGATGGGGGCGTTGAAGTAGGGGATCTTTTCATTGGTGCCTTGGACGACCAGATCATCTTGGCAAGGGTGCACGAAGGAGCCAACCTCTACAAATAGAACACACAAACATAAATCAACTGATGCATTCATGTTTAAATTAGTACAAAGACACTAACTATTCTCTGCTATGAAGCCTTTTCTCCAAAATTGAATCATATATTATATGATATATCATACATTTGTTAAACAAATGTATGATGTACAATGTAATTTATTAATTTCCAATTCAATATATTAATTTCATAAAATACAAAGATATAATAAAAATAAAATTGTGCCTGGGAAAATTGCATTAAAAAGCCAGTGGCTTGCAATGAAATTCCACTTACAATCAGTGTAATGAAAACAGCTAATGACATCTGGGGGCTGTTTCTAAAAACCGTCTTAAGTCTAACTTCTTGATAATCTCTAGATCTTTTGAATGTGAAACAGGTGGAATAACAAGAGAATAAGTTCAAGAAGACTTGATGTCCTCGCCATGGACTAAAGAATATTTGAATAACATTTTTACCTGTGACATAATCAGGTGGACCTTGGTTATAATAATTTCCACCACCTCCTCCTCCTCCTCTGCCTCCCCTTCCTCCTCTCCCTCCCCTGAATCCTCCTCCTCCTCCACCCCGTCCTCCACCTCTGAAACCGCCTCCTCCTCCTCCTCCTCCTCTACCACCTCTCCAAGACATCTGCAGGTAGGAAGAAATGAAATGGAATAATATTCTTTAGAAACAAGTCAAAATTACAGACCTATTTAAATCTAATTAACAATGCAGAAAGTGACCATTCTGAAACAGTTTAAAGGCCAAGTCCACTCCAATTTCCAAACATTATAACATGTTGCACATAAATCAAAGGTTAAAACTGCCAAATATCACGGACGTACTTCAACCAGGTGATTTTTAAGAAAAAAAAATCTTTGGTTATTTCAAGCAAATATTCAAATTTGCCGCACAGTAGTCAGATTGTTGATCACGTGATGTGATGTATGCTCCTCAGTCCTCACAACGAAAGCGCATGCCACGCCAGTGGTATAATTACTGTATACATTCTGCAATTCAAGATGTCGATGGGCCGGGCTTACGGTTGTTCAAATCGGCCAGATCTTGGTACAGACTACAGTGTAGTATCCCATAACCCAGACTCAGGGACAACTCTGCCCCGTATTTGCAGCTTTAACCCCAATGCTAAACCCTAACCTAACAAATTTCATTAAAAATTCAATCATGCCGGGACAACTTGGCGCGAAAGTTTGATGTTTCATCAAATTATTACTTAGGCCTATTAGTATTAGGATCTACTTAGAGAAAGATGATACGTTGTACCATTCTCAACTCTTATTAATCCCTGTCTGAATTCAGTCCCCCCCCCCCCCCCCCTCCCGCGCGGAAGCTTTGACGTTTCATCATGTTCATTAAATTATTAGAGAAAGAAGACGGTTCGTTGTACCGTTCTCGACTCTTGTCTTTTTGTCTGCTCCTTTTTCTTCCTACGTCCTCTCCCTTTTTTCTCTTCTCTCTCTCTCTCATTTTTTTTGGCAGGCTTTTTTTTTAGGGGGCGACTGCCCCCACCGCCCCCTGGCTACGCGCATGCCTTGCACCATTGCGTTTTGTCTTCAACTTCAAAGTTCAACTTCACATCCTCATTTCTGTCATCTGCTTTTCTTTCTTTTTCCCCCTTCATGCCCTTCTTTCAATGTTTGTACATGTTGAAGTCTTTCTTTAATTTTTGTTTTCTCTCTCAGATTCTTGCTTAATGCTTCTCCTTTCTCCTTTTCTCATCTACCTTCTGAACAAAAATGCGACATAGACAGTCGATATGCAGTCTAACAAATAGTCAAGCGCAAAGCCATGCACAACGGCAACGCCACAAGCGCAAGCAGATCTCACACTTCGATCACCATTCATGCCACGGCCACGGCCCGGGGGCGTTATTTTTTTATGCGGCACAGATTGGGGCTTTTTTTTAAAAGGGGTCTTGATTTACAGACTAATACTGGTCGTGTGCGTACTAGACAATATAAGTAGTAGAGGTCCGTTTTTAATATTGTTACATGTAATCCACTACCGCATGGAAAATCATTACATCAACAATTAAAATCAAATTGGAAATCTGAAGAGGAGGCAGCACGTCAATAAGGAGAACATCACAATAATTAGTCAATAAAACTTAACTAACTTAAACGAAGAGGAATGTTATCTAAACACATAGCTCGCGATGGATATACAAACTTCTTCGCAGCGCTAATGTGCTAGCGAACATGACTAGTCTCACGTACGTGCAGACACTATTCAGAAGCGCGGCCCGGGGGCCGGGTAAGCCAGGCGACCGGTGATATGGCATTTGCTACGCGCTACGGTGCTTGTTTAGAGTTGAAGAACAAATCTGAGTATACTTTAAAACAAAGCAATACTAATTCTAGATAAAAATATTTGTTACAAATAATACTGACCTTGTGCAGTAATACCAGTCTACTTATAAAGACAGAAAGAATGGCCCAAATCACAATGTCAACGACGACAACTTGAAGAAAAGCCCCACGTGTTTAGGTTCCGTACAATTTCTTACATCGTCCTGTTCCCACGTACGTTCACGTAAATCAACAGCGAAACATCGACCCAAATATGGGCAAGTCGCTCCAGTTTATTTATTATTTAAATATATATATATTACGAATAAGTATAAGGGTGGCGCTAATTAATGATTTCCGAAGAACCCGTATTAGTCAGGAATCAAAGAACCAATCAAGGATTTTATCCCATCCTTAGGAAAGGACACCTGAATATCATTAAATGTTGATGGTAAAAAACACCTTGCAGCACTATAGTATAGACTATAATATCAAGAAATAACTTCGTTTATTTAATGCAATTTTATTTCATTTTGGGCTAGTATCTGGTCTACCAAACTACCAAAGCACCCTAAACTTTGCTAGTTCAGATGTTTGGAAAAATGAATGATTCAAAAATCCCATGGTCACACTCAAGTTGAGAGACAGAGAGAGAGAGAGAGAGAGAGAGAAAGAGAAAGAAGTAAGGAAACATGAGAGATGAAGAAAAAAAAAAGGAGAAATTAAGAGATGAAATAAGTACCGGCCTACAGATAAAAAACGGAGGAATTAAAGAGACGTGGAAGGAAGGAGGGATGCTATGATTAGGGAGGTGGCTCGGGAGGAGAGAGACACTGAGAGAGAGGGAGAGAGAGAGAGAGAGAGAGAGAGAGAGAAAAAAATTATTGGTTGGTTGGTTGGTTGGTTGGGGCTTTCCCATTTTTCCTTTTTAAAAGAGTCACGCTTTTGGAGACTCCCCAAAGCTGGTTTTTAAAGAAATAGTTCACATTGTGTTTGGTTTTGTTGGTTATCTGAAAGGAAATACAAATTTAGAAAAGCAAGTTGCTAAGTATACCAAAGAAGCAGATTGATGACAATTTGACACAAATCTTATTTTCTACTCCTACATACCGATAGTTAACAAATGTATGAACCAATATGAATGAACATTTTGTCAAAATATACATGAAAATCGTGATTATATTTCACACTGTGTTGACAATTTAGAGACTTTAATGATTAGTAACAATCCAAATCACTCTCATTTGTAAATGACACAATGCACTGTGTTATAAGTTTGAAGGTCTTTCTGCTCATGTACAATTTAATTCCTAGCATTCTGGATATTAAAGGTAATGCAAAGTTTTGGGAAATTTGGAAACTGGATGGATAGTAATTCTTTAAATTTTGTATATATTTGGATGCCCCTGTGGATGTATTAAAAGCACTAGAACATTTAGCCCCTAAAACACTTCTGCTTTCGAGAATGAATGAATAATAAAAATTTACCGGTGTTCCCGGTAAATTTCAAATATTTCAAATAGCGCCTAAGGCCATTCCATGGTAGCTGCGACCATGAAAATATCAGAATATGCAGTTCTGATATATAATTTCCAACTACCTAAACCGGTCGATTGTAGTCAAGAAATTCTGTTTTAAAGCTCAAGTAATATCAGTCTTGAGAGGGAGCTATTCAACATAACAGGTTTATTATTTACAATTTCATCACCGTCTTTACTAGAGACTCGATTTCAACCGCGACAACGATCATTGAATATTGTAAAATCGCATATGCTTCCAATATGTTCATTAATGTACCACTAAATTCATGACCCCATACTAAGACTTTGTATTACCTTTAAGAAGATATTGCACACACATAAAAACAGAATAAAGAAGAAGAAAAATAATAATAATAATAAGAAGAAAAATAATAAGAATAAAGAATAGAAGACAAAGAAGAAGGAGCAGGAGAGGGAGAGGGAGAAGGAGGAGAAGGAGGAGGAGGAGCAGGAGGAAGAAGGAGAAGGAGGAGAAGAAGAAGAAGAAGAAGAAGAAGAAGAAGAAGAAGAAGAAGAAGAAGAAGAAGAAGAAGAAGAAGAAGAAGAAGAAGAAGAAGAAGAAGAAGAAGAAGAAGAAGAAGAAGAAGAAGAAGAAGAAGAAGAAGAAGAAGAAGAAGAAGAAGAAGAAGAAGAAGAAGAAGAAGAAGAAGAAGAAAGAAGAAGAAGAAGAAGAAGCCCTAAGGAGACACTGCTAAGGGTTAAAATAATAATCATAGTTGATTTAAAATGCCACTTATGACACATCAACCCTGGGGTAAAATATATAATTTACGTTGTAAGGCAACATTATAGTGTGTTACGGTATGTCACTGAAACAGCTCCCGTAGGATTTTTGTGCCAAAGTTGATTTTTTTTTTTGCACTTTTGGATTCATTGGGGTCCAAGCTATCAGAAATTGATGGGGTTCAAATTTTCCCGAAGACACCAAATTTGAACCCCATCATTTTTGGCCAATTGGGACCCTTTTGAAGCCAAAACAGCAACAACAACAAAAAATAACTTTGGCAAAAAAATCCTACGGGATTACATACCATACCGCACTATTTAGGGTCTACGGCCTACGAAGAAAAGTTATATAGTATTCAACACATATCAATACAAAAAACAGAAATAATTATTTGCAAAATATAATTTCTTTTATTAAAATAAATATCATACAGAAAGATAGGTCTATCTGCCTTTCTGAAGTGGAGTGCCTGATTCGTTTTAAATATACAGGTACATGTAGAGTTGTGCATAGTGTATATTTTTAAAAATTGCATTATAGCACTGGATGATCAGTCATTAAATTTTCACAAGAAATATTTATCACATACACTTAGACCTATACCAATATAATCTAATTTCTTACAAATCAGCATGAAACAAATATATATAAATCACTCTTTAATATCCATTAAACTTTTAGTACATACAAAGAACTCTCTCATACTTTAAACTTTTAGTACATAGAAAGAAATAATTTTTGGGACTTTCAAAAACTCACAAAAGTTATTAAGTCAATATTCATGGACATTTTTAAATGTTCACGCAAAAAAATCATAATGCCTCCATCACCACCTTCAGTGACAGAGGCATACAAATGAACAAGGAACTGCTACATGTATATTGCAACATTACAAGTGATTCACATTAATTAATACAATAAAATCATGTTCTTTCACACTGTATAGTTGTAGATAATTTGTCTTGATAAGCATATATACATTTGTGCAGTCAAATCAGAATTTAGAATTCCCCTGATTGAAAAAAAGTATTACTATGGGAGTTATGGGCATTGTATCATGCTGCGGTGAGCAGTTTTCTAATTACGTCATCTAGTACCGTTTGCTTACATTTATAACAAAAAATCATACATTCACCATGAAAACGACTTATACAGAAATTACTTGTATACAAAACTCTTTGTGTATGGACAGTCAATGGCTGTGTGTATGTAGACACATTGTCAGTTTAGAGCCAAAAGGGCATTAGTCTCATACCATTTCAAACAGTGTTAATGCCTTTCTAACTCCAACCACACAACATGTTAACTTAAAGATAAACTTTAATATAATGGAGGTATTATAATTGATCTGTTCTATATTGTATGGAGCAGAAGCATGGACATAATATAAGCTTGAGTTATGGTAAATATAGAAAATAAATTCTCACAGAATCCAACAAATACAGCGAATGTTCATGCAAGATCACAAATAAATGACATGTGCCAAACAATTTTGGTAGAAAATGTATAGTGGCCGAATAATGAGCATAGAAAGATAAGGAAATCAGGGTAAGTAGGCCGACACCATGTGCTTATACACGGGTCACTATGTTGTGGTTTTTATCGAAGATGATGCCCAGCAAGTTTGTGTGCATTTATTTTCATTTCACTGGAGCAAACAACCAATCTACTGCAGGATAAACAATCCAGAATAAATCAAAGCAATTTTCTCTCAAAATACCATTCCCATGCATACCAGAGCTCAAGATTAGCTTTAAAGATGCATGTACTTTAATGAAAAAAGGCTTGTATCATATATGTGAAGACAAATTATATATGTGATTGGGATATTGTTCAAAAATTACACTCAGCTTTAACCATATAGGGATAGCTGTAATGTAGACAGGGCCTAATATGTAATGTGTTTCTTTGATACAATTACCAATTACACTAATAATTTCCATACCACATGTTCTTGGCAAAATCTAAACCCTTATTAAAACTTGTTGGGTAATGTTATTTAAAGACCCTGTTAACACATACTGGTACATGTTAATTCTTAACTATAAAAATGTACAATACTGAAAGACATGAATTTAAGAACAGTTATATAATGTGCATCATATCCCAATTGCACATCTTTAGCCAAACTACCCCTACATCATTAAAAATTCAATCATGCCGGGACAACTTGGCGCGAAAGTTTGATGTTTCATCAAATTATTACTTAGGCCTATTAGTATTAGGATCTACTTAGAGAAAGATGATACGTTGTACCATTCTCGACTCTTATTAATCCCTGTCTGAATTCAGTCCCCCCCCCCCCCCTCCCGCGCGGAAGCTTTGACGTTTCATCATGTTCATTAAATTATTAGAGAAAGAAGACGGTTCGTTGTACCGTTCTCGACTCTTGTCTTTTTGTCTGCTCTTTTTTCTTCCTACGTCCTCTCCCTTTTTTCTCTTCTCTCTCTCTCTCATTTTTTTGGCAGGCGTTTTTTTTAGGGGGCGACTGCCCCCACCGCCCCCTGGCTACGCGCATGCCTTGCACCATTGATCAAGTCTTTGAGACAACTATTTGATAGTACTCCTTCAGGCAAGATTTGGAAAGGCAAGTGCCTTTTTTTGCTTTATAAGCATATTGACTTACAATCATATGGGTGTAAACTTTTGACTACACTTTGTGAGGCCAAATAAAAGCACAGTAGCAGATTTTCCTTTTTGAGAAGACAAGAGACAGTTCATCGTAATGTTGGACTAGATATGTGCTTTATTCATTACTCAATCATTGACCTTTGACCTTTTCAGGAAAACTGACCAAGATAAACTGGAAACTTTTGAGACGAGATTTCTGCGGACAATAGCAGGAGTCATCTTCTAGATAAAATTAGAAGTGTAGACATTCAAAAGTCACTGAAAATCTCTAAGACAATTAATGAGGAAATATCCAATTGCCGCCTAAAATGGTTTGGACATGTGGTACGTACAGGAACGCCTTCCAATACAAGTCCACACCAATTACTTTACATCGCCACGGCCACCAGAACGTCCTCCCCCGAGGTGGAAAGACCAAATATGCCAAGACTCTGGGTTAGGCCTGGAGGCTGCCCAACACCAAGCCCAGGATAGAAGTGAATGGAGGCAGACCACCCGTAGGAGCGCAAGGGGACACTCCGTCCTGTGCACTTAAGTCAAATAAGTCAAGACCTTTGACCCATGATATCCTGAAGTCTCTATCAAAAGAATGACTCTGTCTTTATGGTGTCCTCACTGAACCATTTCCAAGAAGATGTTATCTTTATAGACTTCTCCTTCATCCTAAAGACATACTAGTGTCCCGGTTGTAGATGTAGGAATGGTCATTTCTTTCAAGTTTCCAGGATTGACAAAAGTTATCCAAATTTGTCATGGCTCACACTGTGTCCTCTGACATATGCATCAATTGATCTCCATAAGATCAGGAGTATTATTTCTCTTTGTGTAGTGTTCTCATTGAGTTCCTTCCGATATGCACTTTTGTTTACGCGAATGGTGGTCCAGACTTCTGCTTGTCTCCTCCAACGGTGTCCTTTGAACCTTGACCCTTGACATTCTGAAGTTCCTTGTGCAGGAGTGGTACTGTCCTTGTGATGTCCCTCAGACAGAGTTGACCCTGGTGAAGCAGTGCCATAAGACTACTCCATACAAAACCAGCTGACTTGCCATGATGACTCTCCAGGAGCTATAACAAGAATGGTGAAATGAAATAAAATTAATTACTGAATTTATTCAAACAATGTACAAGTTATACTTACAAATCATGAGAAAGTGTCCCTAAAGAGTATCAATCATGAAGAAAATGAAGGTACACAGCTTTAATCCATAACATTAACCTAAATAAAACAACTTCACCTAACATTCTATGGCCTAAATGTCAAGGATAAAGAATAAAATAAAGAATAACAAACAAAGTCCAACTTGGGTGCCATGCTGGCCTTAGTCCATGCAATTATGTAATGTTATCACAAGTCACCGTTGTTAATCCTTCCTTATAGAAGTAGAATTTCCAAGCTCATATTTTGAATGTAGTATAGCTACAATGAATCCCTAATATATATAAACAACAAAATAATTTTAGTGAAATTTAAATTATTCTTTATTTTTAGTGTACTTTAAATTATTCTTAACAGTGGAATTTGTTAGGAAAAACAATCCAGAAAACGTAATATGGGTTCAGGAACAGTAAAACATCAACTAAATTACAACAGAAATTTACTAATAAATGCATATCACCGAAAAGCATAAACACAAATATGCATGGGATAAAATATAAGTAAAATCTTAAATCACTGAACACTAAAGGCTTGGCAAAAATTCCCATAAATCAGCCCTTCTTTCTAGACAAAGTACACAAAGTCAACATTGAGCGACGCCTACCCCGGACCAAGACCTTTTGATAGACTAGGACCTGACTGGGTTCTACTTACTTCTTCCATCCTGTTTGCAATGAACATGAGTCTGAGGATCATGATCTTCCAGCCCTTCTTCATCCTTTGTTTTCTTGGCATTAGTCCGATGAGGATGCTCACATACTCTAGAAGCATGCGGACCTAAACGGGATGGAAAGGATTGACCAATTTGGTTTAGTGTCGTCACATTTTCACAACTCAAAGATTTTTAAAATAATTTGTATCTTTTGATCTACAATGCTCTAAATTACAAATGGTACATGAGTCGAAAGTACAACAATCACTGGGAAATTTGAGTCCATTTCTGTTGCAGTCCATTGTGTGGTAAACGCTTATTTTCTTATCACTCTTGTGAACCACACTGTGGTTCCCAAGAGCAAGTTATTTGAAAATAATCGTTGAAGTCTTTAAATTAGCAATGCAGAGCAAAATTTTGAGTCATCATTTTCTGGTAAAAATTAAAAATTCTGGTTGATTCAAACCAAAAATTCATTCACACTGTTTCATTTAATAAACACCTTTTTTTTTCTTCTCTAAACTACGAGTGGTAAAAAACCTGCGACATATAAACGCTGCCAATTTGAGGAGGAAAAGATGATTCATTTGGAAACTATTAAATGCTATGGGTCAAAGAGGCTTTCAAAGTAAAAACAAGACAAAACGTGGACGAAAAAAAAAAAAAAACATTTTGTTTTCCTGAATGTAAAACATGTAAGTACAGTTTGAACTTGCAAAAATAGGTCCAGATGGAAGTAAAAATACGAGGCTTATTATGAAAACCCATCTCTGGAATAGTTTTAAACCCCTTATCATCAGTTTTATACCTTACAACAGTGTTATTCTGTAAATGATTTTACAGTGTATGTGAATGCTGTAGTATATAGCAGTTTAATCATAGAGAAGATGCTAGATTGTATTATCATGATTATCATCAATACCAAGAAAGGGGCATGCCTTGCTTACCTCTGCTGCAAAGGCAGCCATCTTGATTGCTGTAGCAACCAATGTAGTCAGTCGTGATTGGTCAGTCTGGGTGAAGGAATAGCTCCAAGGAGTTGTATCTTGATGATCCAAGGTACTTTGTGGGAGTAGATCATCATCAGGCAGATGGGAAGCAGCCTCAGGTACAAAGAACTGGAGGAAGACAACGTTGAGATGGTTTACAACTAAATGTATAACAATATGGCCACTGGCAGATCACACTTAGGGTGGGGCCACAACTGGTAGGTTCCCCCCCCCCCCCACTCCTGTTAAGACCCGATTGCAGAAGCAAGGAAATGTGTTCTCTATTAAAATTCTTTGATCAGCCCCTGATCAAAGATATAGTGGTACATTGAGATTCTTACATAGGGAAAATCCTATAGCATGGAGCGTGGGTATCCCTACCCTAAAAATATCTGATTATATAAGACTTGTGGCATTTATTTCTTTTACGCGAGAGGCCCCTTATACAGAGCGCTAACCTGTATCTCACAGTATTTTTGTCCTCTCTCTATTCCGCTACTCTGCATTCTCTCTCTCTCTCACCCTCTCTCTCTTCATCCTTCACCCCCTTCTCCATCGGGTAGCCGGTCCCTAGCTCAATTTCCATCCCTTACTTTCGGGCTAAATACCTGCAGGAATATGTTGGTTACTTTGCAGGTGATTCTCCGCATTTTCAGTAAAGTGCATTTTCTTTACCTGATTGTGAAGTACTCCCAACTTTTCACCAAGATATTTCTTTGAGCTGTAAAGCTTTCCAAGGCAATGCGCCTTGTTATTTACTTTAAACTATTTTCACATTGTCTTGGAAATGCTATAAGGATTTTTATTCTTAATTTTTGCTGTAAGCACTTGAAAAATCTGTGCCCTAATAAAAACTGTTGGATTTAAAGGCAGGCTTTACTATTTCAGCTAGAAGGGATTAGACCACCCAGCGAGCCAGCGAGGTCACTGTGACAGGTGGCTATCTCATTAACTCAGCTCTCATTTAACATAAGAAAAAGAGGATCATGGGGGACCAACGGGCACCGATTGGGGAAGTTTTCTATATAGAGGGAGCAAGTAGCTACAAGTAGGACAGTGTGCCTTTAAGGCATGAAACATCTCTTCTTCAAAAGGAAGAACACAAACTAGACTACCTACCATTCTCCGTGCGAGCTGCAAGGCTTGCTGATGGTGCTTCGTGATGATTTTATGATTCCTCATCTTATGATTCTCAATGGCAAGCTCAGTGAAGGAGACGGATTGATATCTCTTCGATGACAGTAACACAGTCTAAAAGAAATACAAAATTACATTACGAAAAGCTCTCGTTAAAACTTTACCCCACCACTATAACACAGGAACCAATGTAAATCAGGTGGGGTCTCACTACCCCACTTTCGTTTCTCTTTGATGACAGTAACACAGTCTAAAAGAAATACAAAATTAGATATTATTTTCCAAAGGGGCGGCTTAATGATGTTTGGCTATGACGTCAAATTGAAATACATGTCCTTGTATTGTATGTCCTTGTATTTGATACTCTTGCTGATTTACATTTCATCGTTTCTGGAATAATCCGTCCCCGATTTAATCGCAGACGTGTTTAGTGAATTTACAGTTGGACCATTTGAGATTGCTGCATGTTATTTTCATTTGGATATGCCTCCCATAGTAAAATAATTTCTGGTAATCATGTAAAAATTTAGCCTGATAAAGCTTTTCTCATGATGGACGGGATACGTCCTAACCCACTGTGGAAATAAAAATGATGACCCAACATTCGCTCTGGCAGCATCTGCCTCGGGCTATATTTTGTCAAAACTCCAGGCTAAGGGTTAGGTATAGTGCTTAAACTTGGGTTCCAGTTAGGAGTAGTTTGGTTCATGTAGGACATTGCTGCAAAGTAATTATCGCAGGAGCATGTGTCATTGAACCGTTAAAGCCTGGTGGTATAAGTTTATGTAAACTTTATGTACAAAGGATAGAAATTTAGTAAAATGGGGTGTTTTGCAGAGATGTTTGCAGATTAGAATTTTATAAAAGGCACTTTTTGTTTTAAAGATCAAGAAAGTTCACAAAACAGAGTCACATATTTCAAAGAGGAACCTAGCTTCGACTTGAATAACATGAAGCAAAGTCTGCAAAATGGGATACTTTTTGTTTGGGAGTATATTTATATTCAATTTGTACCTATTTTAAGCAAAAAGGGGAAATCTTTATACTTAATTAACAATCGTGTATGACCCCGTTGATAATGAGGTACTGTTAACGTGGAAATATTCGTGGTACTTTAATTTTCACGGATTTCGCGCTAAAATATAAACAAGACTTCTTATGTTTGTTCTGAACGGGCTGAATCTGGTGCAACGCGAATTTAAGGACAAGCGATTATGTTTTGGGGTCTCTCAGCGTGAAAAATGAATCGCGCAAAAAAAGCAGCGTTTACAGTAATATCATCTTTCAAAGAAACCTACCTCGAGGTTCTCCTGCTTCTGAGGGCACTTAAAAATCCACTGAGAGAAGTCATGGTCCTGCCATGCCGCTAAGCATTCCCAACAGAAGTTGAAGCCACAGATACAGGACATCGACATGCAGCCGCCATTCTTCTCCATGGGGTTACGACAGGATGGGCACCGTTTGACCTCCACGGATGTGATTCTCTCAGATTTTTCATTATCAACACCTACAAGAAATAAAGAAATATGTGCACTCTTTTAAACTGTGCACTAATCTATCCCAGGGGATGCTTAACCCTTACTGTACTGGGGGGTAGGGGAGCCTGGGAGGCCCCCCCCCCCCTTGACATTTTCGGAGATTGTGCCGCAACCACTTGGAATTTTGAATTGTCGTTTCGTGACTTTTTTCCCTCAAGTCTTACGCACATTTTGATACCATTTTCGTCGAAATCGGATATACCTATAAGGTGTTACATAACAATTAGTATGCGCATGTCATCAAACAAAAATATGCTATAATTTATGCAAATTTATGCAAATTCACCTATGCATTTTCAAATATAAAAATAATGTAACCTCATGAATTTGAGATGAAGGAAACATTTATTCATTACATTTTCAACATTCTTCACAAGTCTACAGACAAATATGTAGAGTTTTCTGTAAAATGCATAAAATGAGCACTTTGCATAATTAATTAGGCTATAACGACAAAAATTTGCATATTAGGAAAAAACTAATTATACCATCTTGTCCCTTACGTAAATATCTACAAACATGCAAATTTTCGCGTTCATCGGACTTTTAACGGCCGTGATCATAGGGGGGGCCTCCCAGGCCCCCCCTCCCCCAGTCACGAGGTGCTAAAAATAGCCCAGTACAGTAAGGGTTAAGGTGCCTATCATACATGTGTAGTAATGTAATTATGATGGCATTACTTTAGCATAGATGTCCTAAGGTGCTGAGAGCATTCAAGAAATACATGTATCTTCCTATAACTTAGGTATACTACCTTGGTGGAGAATGGACAATACTGTTACGGCGTAACTTGACTGCAGCCCTGGTCATTTTTTGACAAGCATAACATATAATTTTGGTATATTTGCTCCTCACTTTTAATTGTATTGCCGAGACAACTAGACTATTTCCATGAAAGCAGGAAAAAAAGGCAAAAAAAAAACTTTTTAGGCTAAGGATTTAGAGAGAAGGCAGATGAAAAATATATTTAAAATTGATGAAGCTACCAATTCACAAAGGACCATGCATCTTTTGACTAACACTAAAACAGGAAAGCATGGTAGACCCAGGGATATGTGAGTTTAAATGGATGTACCGTCTCGAAAGAATTTCCCGAGGGAAAGATATTGAAGATTAACTTGGCTTAACAACAAGTAATGTAACCCTCTTCAGCCATCAAATCCATCAACAGCCGCCCTTATCAGACCACAGATGCCCTCTGGCGATCCAAATGTTACGAAGTGTTACGCAACGCGGTCTGCTTCCCTAAGCTCTCCCAACACTTGGTCGTAAAAAAAAGGCTTTGAAGCCATGCGAGTCACCGAGAAAATGACGTCATATTCATTGACGATGTATATAGCTATAACATATAAAATCACAGAATCGACAACGTATGGCGCAATGCAGCCTTCATTGGTTATCAAATGCTTTCGCTGTGCTCGGATAACTCTACTGAAGACGTAGTCATCTGAACCAGCGAAATCGACCAAGGAAATCGTGAGTTAGAGTGAATGCAAGTTTCTCATCATCATCACGTTCTCTTCTAATTATTTTCATTTTCCGAAAGTTTCCGAAATTTTTACATAGCTAGGATATAGTCCATAAGTTTATCTCTTAAAATAACTAAATGAAATTGTGTTATATATTTGCGCATTTGGCTTAATGAGGGTTAGAAGTTGTCAAATCATCACCACTTTTCACCCCGAGTACGGGCTGGCGACGCGAAAGCCGCCGTACTCGCTGGGCTGTACATGCTGGATGTTGTTGGTGGAAACACACATAGCTGCATTACGTATACTACCCTGGCCGTGTATTAAAAGTTGTGCTATTGATTCTCAACATTTCAAACACCACTGTACAAAACTCAACTGATTTCATTCAAAGGCAGTACTTTAGTGACGATTGATGACACCTAAAGAGCATTAAAATACAATTTGTTCAACTTTCCGATGTTAGAAAGAATAATTTGAAATTAAAATTGTGAGTCTACTGTCAAACTTGCCGATCAACCGCATCGGAATGATTATGTGCATTTGTATGTTGTGAGTGTATTGACTATTCATGTATTCAAATGCTGCCTATTTACATTTGGAGTGGCCTACGCATTCACGATGAAACCATTTAACCGTACATTCTGGTTCGCTGCAACAAATAATATTTTCCGTTGATGGAATTTCACACGTGCATAACTTGTATTGGTCTCCAACTTCCCATACACCAGGCTCAAGAATCAAATCTTCCTCAAAAGCAGTCAGAAAGTCTAAATCGTTGCCTACCAAATACTCTTCCCTACTGTATACGCCGCCATTTTTGTCGATAGCAGCCTATGTGTATTTCCAACAATGCATTTCGCGAGCCCTATGTCACTCAGTTTCGGGAGTGAGATTTACGAGCTGTGCGGTCCGGGTAGGGGATTAAGGGGATTATGATAGGGGAAAAAAAGACTCTCGGTGCAGCGGACTGCTTCAAAGGGCCCTCTTAGATGCGGCATCCATTTCTTACAAGCCCTGGTAGACCTAGACATGTATTATTTACCAGTGTCTTTCATATGCTGGATGTGTTGCTCTGCTTGCTCACAGGTAGCCGGCCAGTGAGCAGCCTCCTGGCACTCCGAGCACCACATCACACCACACTCACAGGGGACAGGAACCCCCAGTAACCTCTCAGAAGCCTCTGGTCCTGATTCCAGACCGGTCTTGGACCGATCCTTCTCCTTGACCTGGACCAGTCGGCCGCATTTAGGATTGGGACACCATTTCCATTGGGGATGACCGTTGATGCGGTTGTCATGGATACGGGTAAGATGGATGTGGGTGAGAGCATCAGGCAAGAGGGACAGTAGAGTGGTCTTGTCAATCATGGATTCACATTGGAATGCCTGCAAGATAAAATGAGGGAAACATTGACAAATCTAGCATGAACCACTGTCAACATGCTGTTCTAAAAGAAAGAGTGAATGTGATATATTACATACTGCATAAAAGTCCATTTTCACTCATTACACAGTTTCACAGTGAGATAATGACCTTGAGCTTAAGCCTCATCGAAACATGACGAGGAACTACACAGGTAAAGGTTGTGATGCCTTTTCAAGAATCAAACAGCCTTTTCACACACAGCTAAATTTCATCGTATCTAGAGCTGATTAGTTTAAAGCTGTTTAACTCAACATTTTAAACAGCTTTAAAGAAAATTTTCCCTGTGCGAACGTCGTTAATACGATGTTCGGATAGATACGAAGTTGCGATTCATACGCTGTTGAAAGCAGGCTGCAGATACGAAGTCCGTATCTAGAGAGCTTGACATTTTGTATGTGAACGGTTACACGTGTTTAAACTGGATGGAGCGCGCGCTTCGTTTGATATGACCCGACCTTCAATGCACAATGACACTACAGCGCATTTTATAAGCAGTTAATCACGAACGATCGCACCAAAATTTCTGTGTGTGAATGATGTCGTATGTAAAGCTGATTAGTTTAAAGCCCTTTAAACTAATCAGCTTTAAAGAATTTTACCCATGTATGAAAAGGCTGAAAGACATACATACGAAGACTGCTTATGTAAGATCTCGATGAGATACTGCAGTCCTGCTTCACTGGGGAGTTTCATAACCTGGTATGATCTATTAAAGAAAAATAATACATTTTCCTTCTTTTCCAAAGGCACATTTTCATCACATTACTTTCACCACGTTTCTCAAATTGTTAAATGAACTTTTTCGATGATTTGTCCATGCATACTCCAAGAAACTTGCTGTAAATGTTGTGATTCCCCTTCAATAGTGAAAGACATGCATAAAGAGACTACTTACTGGACAATAGATATTGGTCTCGCCCATCAGCACCCTGCTGGTCACATGATGTACCCAGCATGCATTGCAGAACAAATGGCCGCATCCATGCAGGGCAGTCCCCTTCTCTTCACCTTCATCACCAGAGGGCGATAGACTCTCCAAGCAGATTCCACAGCTGTCCTCACTCTCAAGGCTGATCTCCGATTCAGAGAAAATTGTAGGGGTTCCATTCAGATGCTTCAGAGGGCATTGAAAAGTGATACAATGATTTAAACATAATTCGGTAATAGGAACCTAAATACAGTCAAACCTGCTTTAGTGACCACCTGTCTACAAAGACCACATTTTTTTGTTTTCCTTGAAAACGGTTTCTCATTGAAACATGTACTAAAGGAACCTGTATATGAAGACCATGCACTTTTTGTGTTTCCTTCGGGCGGTCGCTATAGACAGGGTTAACTGTATTTTCTTTGCCTTTATATATTTTTAATGTAGCACTAGTGCTATGTGCCCACACAAAGCTGCTTCTAAAAATATCTATGCTTGCAGAAGTAACTAGATGGAACTTTGACTGCGCGCAGTCAAAAATGATGCCTCCGCCATAGAGCAATTTTACAAACCAAAACAGAAACAATTTTTAAATTCAAGTTTGATTGTAATCCATCTGTCAGTTTTAATGATAATGCATGCACAAGCTATTTGTTATAGGCATACATAATGAGCTATGTGACCTTTGACCTTCGACCTGGTGACCCCAAAATCTAATCAGTTCATTGGGCTTTGCAAGATACATACATGACTTGAGTTTGATAGTTATCTGTCTATTGGTTCTCATGATAATGCGATCAAAAGCTATTTTTGGATACATAAAGAGCCCTGTGACCTTTGACCTTCGACCTTGTGACCCCAAAATCTAATCAGTTCATTGGCTCTGCAAGATACATACATGACTTAAGTTTGGCAGGAATCCATTTATCGGTTCTTGAGAGAACGCGATCACAAGCCATTTTTGCATACATAATGAGCCCGGTGACCTTTGACCTTGGATCTCGTGACCCCAAAATATAATCAGTTCATTGGCTCTGTGAGATACATACATGACCCAAGTTTGGCAGGAATCAATCAATCGGTTCTTGAGATAACGCGATCACGAGAACGGGACGTACGGACAGACAACCCGAAAACATAATGCCTCCGGCTACTTTGTAGCGGAGGCATAAAAATATAATAATAATAATAATAATAATATTGACATTGATATAACACTTTATACTAATGTTTGTAAGCGATGTCCTATTATTTAGCCGGCATTAGTCAACCTACCCTGATAAGCAAGTGCTCTGGCAATCAGGGAATTTCTTCTTTAATACCAAGTATCCCTTTTACATCACCTGGGTATAGACTGGCAAATGTAGATTAATGCCTTGCCAAATAACATTAGAGCCGCGGCGAGAATCAAACCATGTATTCATGTCACCTCTACGTGTTAGAGGTGGTATCCGTATGTTACATCTTTGTTATCATAAAAGATTGAATTTGTGTGTGTAGTGTACTGGTAAAAATGTAAATGAAATAGGGGAGTTCACACCTACAGAAAAAAAGTGAGATTTAAAAATTGATTTTTGCATCGCGATCTGAAAATTGTCTTTTTGCTTGTGTGGATAGAATAATTTTACTAATCTTCACGATTCGCAGTAAGTCTTACTATTTTTCAGAATAATCGCGATAGTTTGCCGGGCGCTGTGTGTGTGAATGGTACATTCTTGTCATCGAGCAAGAATTGTCCATGTGTGATTGGTCGGCAAAAAAAAATAAAAAATCAATTTTTGCATCGCGGTCCAATTCCACTAAATTGACATGTGTGCGTGGACGCAAAAAAAAAATCCATCTTTGTATTGCGATCCAAATCACACTAATTGTTATGTGTAAACGGGACTACTGACACATCTCAATTTGACTGATTTAACCGCAATGTAAAAATACAATCCGACTAGAATGTGAAGTACTATTGTTCACTGTATCAAAGTTTCACTAATTCACATGAGAACAGATTAGAAACAATTTGACCATGAGAGCCTTAGTAATATGGTTGATATATACTTGTTCATATCCAGCCTCTGCATCATCTAACTGAGCTTTGACATGTTCAGGAGTGTCATATGTGAAAGTCCATCCCATCATGCTTTGCACGGTCTCCAGCGTGACTTCCGGTCTCTTGGATTTACAAACGTTAGATTCCAATATCTCCTGGGAACTATATATTACAAAATGGAAAATTAAAATACATCTCATTATTTTGTTACCGATCTTTTCAATTTGTAATTTAAACAAAAATGAAAACAAAGAGAAAAGGGAAGACTCTCCTTTCTTGAAAGTGGAGAGTAAACGGAAAGAGAGAAAAAATATAATTTACATATATATTAGTGCATTGTGCTTAGCACACTGTGTGGCTATATTTGCTGAATTTCTATATCATTTAAGGGTGATGCCATATGGACACGAATTTGAAGGTTAAGATGTTTCATTAAATTATTTATATATTTTTAATGGGACATTGTCTTGTTGCTCATTTAATTCTTTACTGAATATTTTGCAGTACCACTATATACCCATCAGGAGAAGAAAAAACCATGTTATACATCAAAGAAATCCCTCCTATGTTTCTTCATCTCTCTCTCTCTCTCTCTCTTAAAGCCTACCTAACTTTCTTCTTATTTGCTTATTCTCATTCCCCCTTTTATAATTAGTCAAGTTATATTCTGTGGTCAATGTCCCCCCCCCCCCCCCCATACTGGCTACTTCCATAGCGTATTTAGAGATATAGCTGTGGCATGCGCACACGCACATGATCAAAGGTCAATTCATAGAGCTTTGAATTATAGTTCCCTCCCACATACAATCTCCATTCATTGACCTTTGATCTTGTAAGTGTGTCCCAATGTCCCAACTATCTCTCTCAATAAACTATGGCCAGTGGCGTAATGAGCAAAAACGTTTTTTGGGGGCTGACAATTTTTTTTGAATCACCCCACTCTAACATGCAGGCCCTGCTGAACGTTTCTCAAAATGGGGTCTAGGGGCAAAGCCCCCGAAGCTCAAGGGGTATGGGCATCAGTGGCGGATCCAGGAATTTCTTACCGAGGGGGGGGGGGGGGGGGGGGGCACAAAATGGCATGGGGTGAAATATATGTAAAACGATGAAGCGACAGAACAGGGCTTTGTGCATGCTCAGCCCGAGTGGTGGGTAGCATGTTATCTCCCGGTACGCAGTGCTTTGCACAGTAGCTTCTGGAAAGGAATTAGTGTTACTGTTAGTGGCCACTATAAGGCCCTTAGTGACTATAAAAAAACATATGCTCTTCCTGGCTATTTGGGAATGGGTCAGTTTGCAAGAAATAATGGAGAAACTAGCATTTTGTTGAAAATCATGTGATATCACGAACATTTATACATTACTTGTGAAAATAAGTCATGGTTCAATTTTAAATATTAAATATTTTAAATTTTATTTGGGGGGGCTGGCGCCCCCCCAAGCCCCCCCACCAGTATGCCAGTGACTATGGCTACTACCATCCCTCCAGCACTCCTGTCTTTAAAGCTTGCCTAAATATGTCTTTCTCTCTCAATACGCTACGGCTACTACCATCCCTCCAGCACTCCCCTCTTTAAAGCTTGCCTACATGTAGATGATCTGTATTTCTCTCTCAATGCCATCAACGTAAAACCACACTAACCTGGCATGATGAGAAAGAATCTCTATCAGCTTTTCTATGAGGGACAGAATGTCTAGATGAGGAGTCGAGATGCCTTCTCTGATGACTGGATGTAGATCTTGTACTGGGAAATCACCACTGCAACACCTCAACCTGCACAAATGTAATCATATTAAATTACAATCTTGTTGTTTGTTCTCTTCTCCCTTACAATAAAAATGTTGATTTATAATTTAGGAAAGTTAATAATAATAACAATAATATTCAGTTCTTGTATAGTGCATAATACGTTTTGAAATAACATCTCTATGCACTTCCAAAGAGCTTTGGAAATTACTAGCCTAGCTTTAGCTCCTATAGAGTTAATGTACAATAGCTCACCAAGAGTTTGGCATTGACCTTGTAACTCTGTTTTATGTAAATTCGTTCAGTGTGTAACTGATTGCCAGAGTATTCATTACAGAGGTCAATAGGATGTGTTAATAACTGAGACAGGTCTTCAACAAGTTCAGGAAATGATTCTCAACCCTTTTTTTTATCCTGTCACGAACATTGATCTCATTTTCTTGTTTGATTTTAAACAAAAATTCTGAAATCTAGCCAACTCACAAGTACTCTGAACAACCAATATGAAGCTGTTGATTCATCATAAGGAAATCAGTGATGATATACACTTCATTGATATACTTATCAGACATGAATCAACATTAAAGGTAAAGACCAGTATTGGAAACGCCCCAATTTCAAAAAATGAAATGGAAGCTCTTATTACCAATCATGTGAAAGAATATGTTTTGAATAATACATGATGATAAAAAAATTGACAGGAAAAGAAACCGCCTACCGGTACTAATTGATATATTTGGTAAATAAGTTTATCTATTGGTGTGTGAGAGATTAAAACGCATGTGTGGCGCACATGTGCGTAGTCCCATATACATCTTTCTGTGTACAGTGCTTGTAACTTTATGAAGACTGGGCCAAATTTCTTATCGTTTTGATGATTCCAGAACCTTGCAGTGCAGTACATCTATGCTAGATGATCAACCTTTTCTGATCGATTTCACAACATTTCTTTCACAATGCAATCGCATGACCATAACTGGTCCTTATCTTTAAATGAATATGTCAGGTAAACTCACCGTAAATTCACCATTTCTGTATCGTGTCCAGCATCTTCTACAGCAAACACAGCTGATGCACATACAGGAACCTGACTGGCAGAAACTGCCTTCATCTTGATAGAAAACCTCCTGGGTACAGAGCGTCCGTCTACATAATCACGCCCAAAGTCCATCCTCAGTCTGTCAGGATGGACAACTTCTTTGGCCACACTGCCTAGGTCCAGCCAAGACACCCTGTGGTCATCCTCAACTGTAGATGACCCATTGGATTCAAAACCGCTGTCCATAGTGTCTACATAACTGAAGTCCGACTTGGACTCCGCCGTCTCAGGTTCCATGGTCGCAAGGTCAGGCCGATGGATTGCACAGCCCTTGCCGTAACGCTTCCTTGTTGGGGATGCCAATGCATTGAAGCACTCCACCTTGTCCTTGGCTCCATCCTTCTCTAATGTCTCCTGGCGGTTTCTCTTGCAAGGCTTTGTCCGTTGACTGGTAGTGATGAACGAACCAAGGTCAAATGAAGCACTGTCTTCAAGATGTTTTACCCAATCATCACCACCAGGAACAGTATGAACGGGCCACTCCTCATCCACATCAAAATCTAAGTGGATACCTTCATAGAGGTCAGTATCCAGTTGACACTTAATATGGGAATCATCTTTCAGGCGACCTGTAATTTAGATAACAAATTAAATCAAACATGTATCACAGGCCATTTTACCCATTGACTACTGAATTCTTGTGTTCCCACAGACTTTACAGAGGATTCACTTGGTTCCCATTATCCCATAGGTTGATAAGAAGGGCATGTTTTTCATGTAACCCTATACATGTACATATATACCGGTATACCAGTGGCTTCATCATTTCTAAGGTTGCAAGACGAATACTTGAAAGTGATGACAGATCTTTAATTTATCTGTAATATAATACTGTAAACAAGTCATGACATGCAATACAGAGTCACATAGTGTTTTCTGCTTTCAAATTCAATATCTTAAAGTTTTTCTCCATTTAGTCCTCATAAACAATGATTGAAAAATTCAAATGACTTTCTGATGGATAGCAGACGTAGAAAATTAACAACACCATTAAATAATTAATAATTCCCATTGTGATGAAATGAATATCAAATCATTATAGATGAGTTTAGATCTACTTAAAGTGACTCGGTAACATTGCTTCAGATTCTGAAACAAAATCCTTGATTTAGCTCATGCTGCAATCATAATTATAAACCTTTAGGTCAGTCAGGAATCCCATGACTTTTACAAGCCTATTGCCTGTCTGATTATCAAGATATTTATGATTGGAATTACAAATTTTGAAAACCGTTTTCCAAATGGTTTTCACAACACTACCGGTCACTCAAAGACTTTTACTTTTTTGAGGCACTTCTTGATCATTTTGAAGCGCAATTTTTTTAGGGCTTCAATATTACACCTTATCACAGACACTGATAACACGTAGGGCCGTGCATCTCAGATTTAACATTGTTAAACGATGCCTTTAAGGGATGTCAGTCACAAGTTGGATTAATAATCAGTCTTACCTGCTGAATGTCTCTTATCCCACTCGTCATCAAAAGGTTTACACTTTGACTGCATGATACACTGATGCAGGGGAGTTGGACGAAGCACCTCATATCGTAGCTCTGGTAACCTTGGCACACGTTCTGCACCTCTGTTACCCTGCGTGGGGATGGCAATCCTCTTTCCCGTCCTCGCCCTCTCCCTTCTTCGCTCTGCCTTTTCCTCTCTGCGATTACGAACAGCCTCTGGGTTGGAAAGAAGATCTTCCTGGTAAGAGCAGTTCGACCTGGCCCTCCTACAGCTGCTTCCTTCAGGCTTTGACCGATGAACAGCTTTACAGGATGGCTTACCACTCTTATGATGACATCTGACCAACTTGCATCTGTCGGATCTGTCCTTGAAGCAGGGTATCTCCCGCTCCACCATGATGACTTGGTAATCACAGTCTTTGTGGAATTCCCTGTCAGCAATGCCCTCAGCAATCATGGCTGGTAACAACCATCTCTTTTTCTTATTCAAAGAGTACAGGACCGGCTCTATATCAAGACGACCAATATCTGAGAACACATAAATGAGAAATAGGGGTGATTTTCATTTTCAAAGACTTAATTATATAACGGGTAACAAATTTAGCAGTGAAGCTCAGGCAAAAGGAGGCGAGTTGGCTCAGTCGGTAAAGCGTCTGCCTGTCGAACCAAAGATCCCGGGTTCGACTCCCACCCACGCGGATGATTGAAGCCTGCGTTGTGTGTTAACGTGCCCCTTCCCTTGTTCATAGCTGCATGTTATGTCAAGTGGAAAACACTCCGTCCCTCGGAAAGGACGTTAAATGGAGCCCCACCGTGTACAGGAGAGTCACCACCCTTGCACGTTAAGAACCCATTGCACTATTTATATAAGTGTAGGGGGAAACCATTAATGGTCCACCTGCATACCCGAACCAGGCCGAGTATACGGCATCTGCAAGAATCTTCAGTATTGAAGGAGGCAGATTATCTTGAAGAAGAAGAAGAAGAAGAATTCAAGGATGACAAAAGGAAAACCCGCAAATTTAATAAACAGGAATAACTTTAAAAAATGAAAAGACCCCAGAAATACTACGCACCTGAATTTGACTCTAATCCACCATCTTGAACAATCTCCTCAAAATCCATTGAATGGCTGGCATTGAATAATCCAGTCTTCGCTTTGATGATGGCATACTGCCCTTTGAAGGCAGACATATTGCCACAGGTAGCTTGACTTTGGGTGTTTCGCAGAGTCTTCCCACTGCGGGTCATGCACTTCTTTCTCCCGAGGCTTGCTGCCATCTTGGCTGATCTTCTGTTGTACTGTGTAATAAAAAGAAGAGGCCTAAAAACTTTAACCCATGATAAGCAAGTTAACCCATTGCCTAAGGGAACCTGGGTAGTGCTTCACAAAGACTAAGATCAACTTTAAGTTGGACTTAAATATGGCAGGTCGTTCATGCCACCATTTGCTCTCACCATTTACTGGCATTTGTCTCTCAAGGGACATATAATTATAGGGAGGCCAATGCCCGGGCGTAAGGCTTCTACGCCTACGATTTGTGCGCTCGTCGTCCAAGTCAGAAAATTACCAGAAGAAAATAAAAGGGAAAAAAAAAGAAAACAAATATCTATGGAAAAAAATGTATAACAAATACACAATTACACACTCCACAACATACCTATAATCACGGATCTGTAATGGTCTTTCACCATTTGTTGACGATCTTGCAGATTTTGACGTTTTTAGATCCAATAATTCTGTTAGCAAACGACCTTGGCGCGCACATATGAGAAACTAGAAGGGTCCTAGAGGGCGATGAGGTTAGCTCACTAAAATCCTTCTCAATGACTGAAGGTAGCGCCTAAAAATATGGAATCAATTTAATATCAAAGAACTTTTGATAGAGATTAACATATCAGTTGTGCACAAATGTCACTTTTAACAACTAGAAAATATAACGAAAAGGATTATACCTTTTTAATTGCAGATTTTTACAAACTGCACAATCAAAGGTAGATAGAGTACGATGTTTTTGTCAATCTTGCGTTGGTTTGAGCCCCATAGCTAGAGCCATCTCAAATTGGGGAGCAAAACTGTGAACAAACACGTCATTGTTCCAGCCCAAAATAGAAGTCTTGCGACATCATAATATGAATATGTATGAGGTCCGGTCTCATCGCGCGCAAAACAAATTTGACGTAGTCTCACACATAGTACCTTTTTCTCAGCACTAGACACCAGTGTCGTGCAGTAATGTATGAGAAGTGTAAAAAAAGACATTTCAGTAAAAAAAAAAAGTCTACGTGAGCAGTCTATACTCCAATTGAGAAGTGTAATGAATGCCATGATTTGAACGTGTGTGTTTTAGTGTATGATATCATCATGGTTAGTGAGAGAGAGAGAGAGAGAGAGAGGGAGAGAAATATCTCCGTCAGTACACGTCTATCAATGCGTGCAGTCCTATTGACTATGTTTGATTCCGTATTGTGTTCGCTGCAACTGTTGGATTTATCGATCGTATTGTGTTCGCTGCAACTGTTGGATTTTGCAGTGTCAGATTGATCTTTACTCATGAGGAAATAATTGGAATACATATCAAAACTAAGGTAGGCCTATTTATTTATTTCAATCATTTTCTTAATTTACAATGAGTGGTTTTCGAGCTTTCTCTCATTATGGCATGGCTAGCATGGCTCGATTGCGGCTTGCATGCAATTACCGTACGTGGACGGCCTGTAGTACTGTGTCGGTGTGTGCGACTAATTCAAGGCTAGCCGGTGATGATGAATGTACTTTCGCGCGAAGTTTTGAACTTGTTGTCCGGGCAATGACCATGATGACACGCCCATTCCCTCGGTCCTGTCTAATTCTTGACGTAATTTTTGGGACCATGAAATTGATTGTTTCAAGGCTCTTGCGTACGGCCAAGCGTAGAAGGAAGGGAGTGCTTAAAAGCTGGATATCTCCTATTTTATGGAACTTCTGGAGTCGGCAGATGGGTGAGTTTTCTTAGTGAAAGTAAATGCTTTCTTTTAATCTTTGTTTTATTTTAAACAAATTCGTAATTAAAAAGTTAGATTTGGGCATTGGCCTCCCTAATATAAATCATCATGGTCACAAATCTACAGAATTTATATTTTTTGATAATTCATTATTGAAGGAATTTTTTTTCTTCTGAAGATCATAATGGTGAGAGCAAAAAGTGGCATGAATGGCCTGCCATATTTAAGTCCAACTTTAAGTCGGATCTTATATTTGTGAAACACTCCCCCAAGAATATGAATCACCCTTTTTCAAAGACTTCTTCAAATTATAAATAATTTCAAATGGTTGGAAAGATGGAAAGATGCCCCAAAACATTGTAGACTCTAAGTCAAAATTGTAATTATTACCTCTTTACATTTCGAAAAAATGTGACCCAACGGCCAACATACAACCCGCTGTTTGAATCGTTTTCATACTAGTAATAGTATACGAGCTCTGAGCTCTGGAGCTCCGACGCCTTTGGCGTAGGCGTCGGAGCTCCCTGGAGTTAGCTCAGAGCTCAGCCTCCGCTCAGAAAGCATTCAATAATTTTCAATAGACTTACATGAAATATGGATGACAGATCCTCTGTGCCTCCTTCGACCTTCCAAGCCTTGCACAATTAACGTCTGATTCGACCAATTTACCCAGGCCGTTAAATACATGCTTAAAAAACACATCATTATAATATATAGTCTAGTTCGTCTGCTCTCGTTACAGGCCATGTCGCAATCATAACACAGTGGGTGCATGTTTATTTGGCAATGATGTCATTGTTTAGTCTCTACTCAAGAGCTAAAATAATTCAAATCGCCAGTATCAAGCACAAAAACGTCTAACCGGTAAAGTAAAAGCAAGCTATATCGCAGGAATGAATAATTACATCTGAAAAGAGACCAAGGAGTAAAAACCCAAACAAAGTCAAACAACATATAAAAGCAATATACAGAAGACTCGACCTTGGTTAACAAGTTTGGGATTTAGGCTGTAGGCGTATTGTAAAGCATTTCTGTTTAATGTTTTAATTAGTACTTTAGAATTAGTGTAATGCAATAGAAATGTATTTTCGATCTTATATAGAACAATTAAGTAATAACTAATATATTGCAATGTTATATTAGGCCTACTTCAGTGCCGATCATTATTTCATGTCACAAGAGCTATGAATTTCCACGGACGGTTACCACCAGATGCGGCCTTCCCAGGGGGGGGGGGGGGCATGCCCCCACTTTTTTAAGCACCCGAAAAGTGCCCCTTTATACATAGGAAAGTGCCCTTTATCTTTTTAGGAAGTACCCCTTTTTACATAGGAATAGTGCCCCTTTTACTTTGACAAGAGCTCCTATTTGTAAAAGTGCCCCTTATCCCCTTTTCAACTCTGATAAGTGCCCTTTTTATTGGGACACGTGCCCCTTTCCTTTGACAAGTTCCAATTTTCCTTTGCAAGAAGTTTCCATTTCCATTCTCATAAGTGCCCTAGCTGTTTAATCTCTAGTAAATATAAGTGCCCCTATAGTTAGAGGTACGAAAAGTGCCTTTTTTCACTTTTGATAAGTGCCCCCGTCACCTCTGATAATTGTCCTATTTAAATATGAGAGGTTCCTCTTTTACTTTGACCAGTGCCCTTTTTCCTTTGTAAGAAGTGCCCCTTCCCCTTTTAATAACTACCCCCATTTCAACTCGGATAAGCGCACCTTATATTTTCACATGTGCTTTTTTCCCTTTCTAATAAGTGCCCCTTTTCCTAATGATAATTGCCCATTAAAAAAGAGCCCCTTTCCGTTCTCAAAAGTGCCCCTTCTCTGGTAAATGACCCTTTTCAGGTACGAGAAGTTACTCCTTTTCAATTCAGATCATTGCCCCCTTCACCTACGATAAATGGGCCTTTAAAAGCTGATCGGTGCCCATTTTCTTTCAATTAATGAAAATTTTATATTATAAGTGTCCCTTTTTCATTCACATAAGTGCCCCCTTTCATATCTAGTCATCGCCCCTTTTAAGGTGCGATAGGTGCCTCTTTTTACATCTGATAATTTCCCTTTTTACAGTGAAACGTGCCCCTTTTCCTTTTTAATAAAGGACCTATCCCCTTTTCATAAATGCCCCTTTTCACCTCTTATAAATGCCCCTATCAAAATCTGATGACTGACTTTTTCATCCCTGGTGAGTGCCTCTTTTTGAGGGTGTAAGAAGTGCCCCATTTTCACCTCTGATAATTACTCTTTGTACTTTGGCACATGCTCTTTTTCTTTCCTGATAAGTGTCCCCTTTTCCTCTCATCATTAAACGCGCCCTAGCTAATTTCAAGCGACTACTGAAGAGCAATTTCCCCAAAAGCTAGCTCGCCTCGCTCGCACGCATCTATAGATGATATATTTATGTTACTTATCAACTGAGGTCTTTTCAGTCTTCCGTTATGAGAATGTGTTTATAACCCTATTGGGATTGGGATTTTTCCTCTTTATAAGATGTAATTTTCGCACTGCCACCTCACACATCTTAAATTTTTTCCTCGCTCGCTTCGCTCGTTCGCAACCAATTATCTTTAGACAGTCAAACCCAACTGCAAAGCATGATGCATAAACAATATCTTGTATGGCATTGAGATTTCCCTTTGTAGGTGCCCTTTTTCCAGAAAGTGCCCTTTTTTCTTGGTGCCCCCCCCCCCACTTTGGAAGTCGGTCGGCCGCCTCTGATTACCCCCTCACCCAGAAAAATACCCCCAAGTACAACCATATACCCCGAGGACAACTTACCCCCGGGAAAAGTGTTGCTGAAATGCTAAGATTTCCCGTTATTTTTTTTTTCTCATTTATTTTGTAAATCATACCTTTTTATGCGGTTGTTGGAAAATTAGAAATTCCCAAATTTACAGTCAGGCGAAAATATGCTTTTTTAGAAGCCTTCATGTCAGGGCCTGCAGAACGACGGGGCTCGGGGGCTCGACCCCCCTACTTTTTCGAAAAAGTATGTTAGAGAGAAAAAGAAAGAAAGAGAGAGAGAAAAAAAAATAAGTGACCTGCCAATTTCACAAAATTAATGAGGTATCAACATATGCTCATCTTACCGTAATTAAATGCCTATAACCAATGAGCTTACGGGGACCCCGCCCCTGGACCCCATCAAGGGTCCTAAATAGGGCCCCTGGATAATCATCCGACCCTAATTAAATACCTAAAACCCCTCAGCTCCACGGGGCTCTGCCCCTGGACCCCACCAAGGGCCCTAAGGCGGGCCCTTGAATGCTCATCTGACCGTAATTAAATACCTAAAACCCCTCAGCTCCACGGGGCTCTGCCCCCTGGACCCCACCAAGGGCCCTAAGGCGGGCCCTTGAATGCTCATCTGACCGTAATTAAATACCTAAAACCCCTAAGTTTCCGGGGACCTGCCCTCTGGACCCCATCAAGGGCCCTAAGGCGGGCCCGTGAATGCTCATCTGACCGTAATTAAATACCTAAAACCCCTAAGTTTCCGGGGGACCTGCCCTCTGGACCCCATCAAGGGTCCTAAATAGGGCCCCTGGATGCTCATCTGACCGTAATTAAATACTTA